>JAIEZT010001325.1:0-77307 GCA_019594935.1 Periophthalmus modestus
AGATGCCCTTCCAAAAACAACCTTTTTTTTCTCGTCTTGAGCGCGAGGGACGTCTTGTATTCCTCATCCGACAAACCTCTTAAAATCCACGTGACCTATAGTGATAAAACTCCGCTCTTGTCCTAGTTTAACACCGTTTGGCTCTAATTATCTTCCGTTATCGCCGGTTTTCCGTCGCCCTGCACTTTCTTTATCGCCGCTTTGTGATCCCGTTTGCAGTGTTTGTGTCAAATGCACTTGAACCTACACAGTCCATAGCGTTAATATTTAATAACGCCACAGTCAGACGGACGCAGAAACGCAGAGATAGCGGAGCAGAGAGCGGGACCCGTTACCATGGCGACACGCCCCATGTGTAGGAGCGGGGGGCCTCTTGAATAAATGACCTTGACAAGCCAGATGTCTATCGGCCAGTTTGACGCACAAAAACACACACGAGCACACAGAAAAACACAGAAACACACACACACACATCTATATCTGAGCCGATTCTTAAAGCTACGGCTCCAGTTCCAGATGGGGGCCCTTTGTGAGTTTAGCACAACCTCTCAAAAAATGGGCGTTAAAGATGGATTTATCGATGCAATATTTCCACATAATATAACATGAATGGCTGGATTTTTGTTTTAACATTTAATCATGTTTAAATCATCCCTCTTGTGCTCGTGTCGCTCTATAGTTTTATCTCTGACACCCGTGGATCATAATATTATAATTTGCATTTTTTAACTCGTAATATTCATCGAAAATGACTTAATAAAAGAAACGCCGCTGCAAACGTCATGACAACAAAGAGCTGTGGAGGTGTCGGCGCCCCCTATGGACAGCTACACATCACAATAGCGAGCATCTTATGAGCATCAGCGATTAACTGGGTCGTAACAAGCGGGATAATGAGCTGTATTTTTTATGCACTTAGCTTATTTTTGCCATATTTATCTGTAAAAGGCCGGTCCATGAGAATAAAACCTACATTTTTCCAGTCCGTGGTGCAAAAAAGGTTGGGGACTCCTGCTGTAGAGCGCCCTCGTGTGGCTCAGTGTGACAATAACGAAGCTGTGAAGTTATATATTTAAATAATAAGTATAATAAGTAGTAAGTAAGTAAGTATCACATATAAGTCACATCTGAGGTTAAGTCGCTCCTGGGCAAACTATAAAAAAGTGCCACTTATCGTCCGAAAAAGCGGGTCTTGGACGCTCGCTCGGGAAAGTTACGTGTTTCACCTTTAACTTCCAAACTAATCCCAGAATTCGGGAACGTGAGTTTAGTTTGAAACTGCAGGATGCGCAGAATCTCCGTCTCCGCAGAGGGCTTCATTTCACTTTATTAATTACAACCTTTGCTAATTGCGAGCGCTGCAGCCGCGTCTTCGTTCGCATTAATCTCGCCGCCGTAACGAGCTGTTGTCTGTTGTGCGTCGACTCTATGTTGTGGTGAAATAGATGCACAGACACGAGTCTCTCCGGAATACGGCTTTCCTCAGACTTTTCCCTAGACGTCCATGTAACTAATCTTAATCCTAAAGCTGCTAATCCTCACAAAGGCGTTTAAAGGCAACGCGACGACTCCCCGAAGACGAGACGCCGTAATGGGACACAAGTCAAGTCATCAAGTTTACTGCGCGTGGGACTAATTAAAAAATCCACGTATTTGCAAACAAACAAAGCATTTATTACAAAAGAACAAAAAAATAAATAAAATAAAGGTGCATTTTGTAACTTTTGGGGTGAAGGGGTCGCACCTGCTTGTCGCCGTAGAGATGTTCTGTCGATATTGAAGATAAATATGTTTAGATCATAATGTATCTGTCCTTATTTAAATAAACAATAAACATAAAATGAATATGTTTAATGCCGCACTGTGAAACTTTCCAACCCAGTGGCAGAATCTCCACCAGAGAAACGAACAAACATGAAACTTTACATGGAAAAAAGAAACAAGACAATTATCTTTTTTTTTTGCCGGTACAATCTGTAATAAAACAATAGTTTTTGAAAAAATTTCAAAGTCATCTTTCTGTATTATATCCCTTAACTACATACAGGGTTTGACGGGGCAGTATTTAGATGTTTTTCCTAAACATCCATCCATTTCCTTCCACTTATCCGATGGCGAGTCGCGGAGGCAGCAGTCTGAGCAGGGACTCCCAGACTTCCCTCACCCCAGACACGTCCTCCAGCTCCTCCAGTGGGACCCCGAGGCGTTCCCAAGCCAGAGACACTTAGTCCCTCCAGTGTGTCCTGGGTCTTCCCCGGGGCCTCCTCCCAGTGGGACATGTCAGGAACACCTCCTCAGGGAGGCGTCCAGGAGGCATCAGGTGCAGATGCCTGAGACACCTCAGCTGCTCCTCTCGACATTTTTCTAAGGGAGCACCCAGCCACCCTGCGGAGGAAACCCTTTTCGGCTGCTTGTATCCGCGATCTTGTCCTCTCATTACGCAGAGCTCATGACCATAGGTGAGGGACGTAGATTGACCAGTAAATCAAGATCTTTGCCTTTGGACTCAGCTCCTTCTTCACCACAACAGACCGATACAGCGACTGCATTTTTCCTAAACATTTGTCTCAAAAGTCTTTTTTTAAAAAGGTACAAATAGCTTGTATTCCCATCGTCAGGTCAAGAGTCCATGGCTCCATGAAGGTCTCTCGTCTGAGCTCTTTGTCCTTTTTGGTCTCCTCATAGTCGGGTCATGGGGTCATCTGTGAGGAGTTGGTCTTTTTTAACCAGAGGAGTGGAGTGAGGTATTTCCAGGGCATTTCTCAAAGATACAGACTTGGACTAAAGGTTTAACAGAGTTTATGACAAAGAAGAGGATGTGCTGGTTGGAGGAGCCGGTCGTAGGAAGCTGGGTCGAAGGCTGAGGTGTTTGAACCGGTTGCAGGAGGCTAGGGTCGGAGGTGGACGTGCAGAGTGGGTCCAACAAACGGAATCTGGCGAAAAACGAGAAAAACAAACTAAGTACTTCAAACATAACCACAAAAAACAGACTGAGCCAACTGTACCACAGAGGACTCTGGATGAACTGGAGGAGGACATGAACGAGGACTTGACGATCCGGCAGCGCGTCGCTTGATCGGCTGCAGATGTATTTGTGTTAGTTCTTTTTTTTTAATTGTAGTTCTAAATTGGAAGAATATTGTGATCTTGAAATTTAAAACAAAATTATATTTTATTATTTTTTGTCACTCAAAATAAGCCGGTACACGCCAAAACGCAGTGTGTTTAGGCTACGCTACACGCTCCAAGTTCAAAATGTTCAAAATGTTCAAAATGTGTTCATTACATAAATAAAATGACATTTTCTCTGTTTCACGTCACACTGTAGTTGTTTATTCAAAGCGTCAAGGTAAAAAAAAAAAAAAAAATACAATATACACAGTGTTATGTTCATTTTAGATGTTAGAAAGTATTTGTGGCTCCCAGTATTTTTATTTTATTTTTTTTTTTTTTTATTTTTTTTCATGGAAACCCGGTCCAATCGGCTCTTTGGGGGTTAAAGGTCACCAACCCCTGGGTTAGAGGTTATGTTGTGACAGTGGAGTCAGCACAAGTAAATGTTAGTGAACAAAAGGATGTAAACGGCTCGATCGTCCCGTCACGAGCCAAACTGACCCAGAATGACCCAGATAAAGAGGCGGAGTAATGAGCAGAAATGTGCAGAAGAAGCAGCTCCGAGACGCTGTGGACAAATGTCTGTGTAGATCTAGTCTTAACAAGATAACAGCCTCATCCCTGTAATCCCGCTCTGTTATCTGGCAACATCCTGCACACACCAGCACCAAACTGTCCAAACGCTTTACAAGACAAACACACAGGACGTCTGCAGCTCGGGGAAATAAACACGATCTGTGACTCGCAGCTTAAAGTTCTACTGTGTAACTTTTTCCACAGTGGCGTTAAATGTGTCAATCTTGCATCTGTTCAATTTGAGGTGTGTGTGTCTGAACGTCCACACTGTTCTCTGGGTTTTTTTTTTCTTTTTCACTTTCTTTTCTTTCATTTTTCATGTTTTTTTTATTCAAGTATTGATCTCATCTGCAGCTTTATAGATTAAAGTCTGATTATTACCTTTTTTTCCCCCCTTTCCAATCCCTGCACCTCCGATGGGAAGATACACACAAGAGAAACATGAATAAATAAGTACATTTACATACAATTAATTAATTATTTAATTATTAATACACCATAAAGCCAAAAAATAAATGAAATAAAAAATAAGCAAATAGAAATAATACAGTGTAATAATAATGATGATGATGATATTATTAATACTTTCAAAATAAAGCAAAAAATTAAAATAAGCATATAGAAATAATATAATGTAGAAATAATTATAATAATATTTAATGATAATATTATAAATAATATAAAAAGTAAAATAATGAAAATAATCCCATCCAAGTTTGAATTCCTTCCATACAGTAATTGCAAAAAAAGGCATCAGCAGAAATTGCAGTAAGCACATTCATTATGTATTGTACATAAAATAATAATGAATAAAAATACAAATTTAAACAAAAGAGAACTGAGTATACTATGACACATTTGACTGTGGAACATTCCAGTCCAGGCATCTCTAAAAAGTTCCAGTCTGTTCAGTTTGAGGTGTCTGAATGTCCACACTGTTCTCTAGTCTTCTTTCACTTTCACTTTCTTTTCTTTCACGTTTCTTTCATTTGAGTACGAGTACACGATGCTGCCGAGCCCCACGTGGATCATCAATCACAAAATGCCGTCTTGAAAATAAGAGATTAAAGACGTGAACAAATCTGTCCAAACACAACTTCAGAGGCTCAATGAGAAGAAACGACTAGAACATCGTTGCTCTGAAAAGTCCATTTTGCAGAATAGACCTGATTAAAACCACAAACACGAAGCGACGGTGAAAGCTGCACTGTGTAACATTTCTGGCGTGGGGTCGTCTCCACGGAGATGCCTGGAATATCCCACAATTTGGCATTAATCTTACTTTTACTCAATTACAGGTGTTTCTATTGCAAAAAAAATGGACAAAACTTTGAGAAAACTCGCCCCTCCACAGATCTGTCATTTAATTCGCTAAATTATCTGACTGTAACACTGTAAATGAAGCAACTACATCACCATGGAAACGCACAGGTGGCAAACGCTCCACCATAAAAGTTACAGAGTGCACTTTTAAACGCCTGCTTGTCTATAAAGGGTTTAATGCCTCACATACAAACAGAGAATTGTTGCCTGTAATGTTCCACAGTTTGGCTTTAAATGCATCTTGTGTCTTGCGTCTGTTCGATTAGAGGAGGCTGCGTCCGAATGTCCACTCTGCTCCTACAGGGGGTGCTGCTTTTTATGGATTACGCTGTTTTTAGTGGCGTCTGAATGACCAGATGGTGAAAATGTAGCGTACTCAGAATTTCCCACAGTGCACCTTGAGAAGAAGTGGACATCAGTGGTCACTAGAGCGGTCGATATAGACCACAATGCATTGCAAGAGTTGGAAAAACAACAGTGGACAGAGACACTTGTTTAAATGAAGCAGGTAGAAGCGCTGGTTTATCTCACTGTTGATCCTGATTATGAAAACTCTCTTAAATAAACCGTTATGGTGTAAAGTTGCTAGCGTTAGCCTGTTAGCTTAGCTTGAGCTGTTAAGAGAGAGATCATTTCTACATCTCGGGTCAAAAAAAATAAATATTCCAGTCCGTTTAGGTGAGATCCAGCTTGACATAAACTCGTCTGATTATTATTTGTCCCAGTCCAATCTGATCATTATTTATCTTCTTGAGACCTGGTGTCCTCATATGTGGACAGCACATTTTGAGTCGCCTAGTGCAAATTTTTAGAAGAACAACAACAACATACAAGAGCAGCAACAATGCAAAAAGAGTTTAGAATGTTCAGAATTTATATATATAATTTTTTAATTTTTTTTTTTTTGTAAAGGCTTATGTCTCCCTGCACATGTTGGCAGAACTTCACATGAGACACATTGTTCCAAGAGGCACAATTGTCTGGACAAATATTGCTGTGTTCAGGCTTTCAATAAATACTTTTGGCAAAGCATTATTCAATTTTTTTATCAAGATGATTTAAAAGGCGAGTGAATGTCCTTTTTAAAGTGATGTGGACATCACTTTAAAAAGATAATTATTTGTTTTTACACTCACCAGATCCCAAATATCCCAAATAACAATGAGAAATTAATAAAGAATGTCATGCAACAGCTCGGGCCTCAGGAGGTTAAGACACAGACGTTTTTCACTCAGACCCAGAGTTACATGACCAGGAGCCGTGAGCCGTGAGTCTGAATCTCTCTGTGAACGAGTCTCTATAGATTCAGCTAAAGAGTGAGGGGCTGGAGGAGACTTTCAAATCGCCTGACTATTCTCAAATCGCCTGATTAAAGATCATTATGTACCTTTACTTTCCTGGTGCTCGTCTCCATGGAGATGTTACTGGTTTGCCTTTAACAAACACAATAATTATTTCCTCCACTCACAAACTCTGAAACATGTTCAGGATCAGTCCAACTTTGTTTGATAAAAGTCTGTGTCAGTGATGAATAGTGTTGTTTGGCTAACCGCTAACTCGTTTACTTGATTTTCTTGGTTTAAAATGAGGTACAAACTAAATATTTTGTAAATGTGGACTTTTATATTTGTTATTAAGCTCTAACAAGTTTTTTTAGCTTCATTTTGAGCTTTGAGCTTTTACTGGAGAAAATCCCATTGACACTCATACACCTTTACACCTAATAATGTTCCAGATGCTGTGATGTCTCTGCATAAACTCTACAGTGTCAAACTCAAGGCCCGTGGGCCAAATTTAGCCCGCCACGTCATTTTATGTGGCCCATGACAAGGTAAATTAAAAAGTATGTCTGTCCTAAAATATCAGTTTATCAGGAGATACAGTTACACAGATATTTTTTCATATCTATTCAAATTCATATGCGATATTTGTAACTTGAACACGTAATAAATCCAGAAACGGTTAATTCACAGGATTAAAAACTGGTTACATTTATTTTACATTACATTTAGTTACATTTACACTGTCCTCTGTGTTAAGTTCTTGTGAGTGGGGCTCCCACACCACAGATCTGACTCGTAACTACGATATTGAGTTATTGTTGCATAAATGTTAGATGGACCTATTTCTTTGCACAAATGGGGAACTTTTTGTCATTTTTTTGCATGTTATGGAAAGATTTGAGCTGTAGAAGGTTGGATAAATAACTTTTACGACTCATTAATAATTCAAATTTGATTTATTTTCGTTTATTGTCTGTATTTTCTTCATCGTACTTCAAAATCGTGAAGTAATTGTGGCTCCGGGGTCACAGATATGCTTAATGTCATACTGCAAACTATTCCAGGCAAAGCGCTGACGTATCCATGCAGACGAGCTCTAGAAAAGTTGCGTGTTGCCTCTTTAAAGTGAGCGGTTGTGGTTGTCCTGACTCTTTTTGCTCTGTCTGTCCACAGCCTGTCCACAGGGCACCTTTAAGTCGGTCCAGGGGGCCGGTCTGTGTCAGCAGTGTCCCCTCTACAGCCGCTCCACCATCGAGGCGGCGACTCTGTGCGGCTGTCGCAACGGATACTACCGAGGAGACATGGACCAGCCCGAGGACGCCTGCACCAGTCAGTCTCACGTCTTATGTCTCGTCCTCTGTGTAAATGTGCTGTCGGTTTAGTCCTGGTTTAGTCCTGGTTTAGTCCTGGTTTAGTCCTGGTTTAGTCCTGGTTTAGTCCTGGTTTAGTCCTGGTTCAGTCCTGGTTTAGTCCTGGTTCAGTCCTGGTTTAGTCCTGGTTTAGTCCTGGTTTAGTCCTGGTTTAGTCCTGGTTTAGTCCTGGTTTAGTCCTGGTTTAGTCCTGGTTTAGTCCTGGTTTAGTCCTGGTTTAGTCCTGGTTTAGTCCTGGTTCAGTCCTGGTTCAGTCCAGATTTAGTCCTGGTTTAGTCCTGGTTTAGTCCTGGTTTAGTCCTGGTTTAGTCCTGGTTTAGTCCTGGTTCAGTCCTGGTTCAGTCCTGGTTTAGACCTGGTTTAGTCCTGGTTTAGTTCTCCTGTTTAGTCCTGGTTTAGTCCTGGTTTAGTTCTGGTTTAGTCCTGGTTTAGTCCTGGTTTTTAGTCCTGGTTTAGTCCTGGTTTAGTCCTGGTTTAGTCCTGGTTCAGTCCTGGTTCAGTCCTGGTTTAGTCCTGGTTCAGTCCTGGTTTAATCCTGGTTTAGTCCTGGTTTAATCCTGGTTTAATCCTGATTTAGTCCTGGTGTAGTCCTGGTTCAGTCCTGGTTCAGTCCTGGATTAGTCCTGGTTCAGTCCTGGTTCAGTCCTGGTTTAGTCCTGGTTTAGTCCTGGTTCAGTCCTGGTTCAGTCCTGGTTTAGTCCTGGTTTAGTCCTGGTTCAGTCCTGGTTCAGTCCTGGTTCAGTCCTGGTTCAGTCCTGGTTCAGTCCTGGTTCAGTCCAGAAAATCAACAATGAAACAGAAACCGAGAAGCAAATTAATTAACAGAAACAGGCAGATGGAGAAGTGTCCCAGAGCGCCCCCTGTCCTCAGTGAGGCGCTCGTGAGAAACAGAGGCTCATAGAAACTTATTTGAATAGATTCTGTCTTTTGTACTAGAAGGTTTGTAATGTTCTTGACTGCATGGAGATATCATTGTGTTGCCTAGAAAGTTCCGTATTATGGCATTAAACTTGCTTATCTCCATGGTGACACTCTGGACATCAGGTTACAGGTCACATCTGTGGAGAGGCGTTTCAGCAGTTAATATATTTTATTCACTTTTTTAAGCAATAAAAATGTGTGTTCTTTTCTCCGTGGAGATATGATTTCTGTGTTTGCCCAGAATGCTCCACAGTACGGCACTAAACTTGCCTATCTCCATGGAGACAATCAGGACATCGGTGCATGTTACAGGTCACATCTGTGGAGAGGCGTTTCAGCAATTAAGATATTTGATTCACCTTTTTTAAGCTATAAAAGACAAATCAGACAAATGTAAAACAGATCAAGTTCATCCCATTTTGTTCCACGTTCCTATAGCAACATCTCCATGGAGACCACCAGAAAAGTGCCACAGTGCATCTTTATATTACCTACAGCCTCCTCTGTCTCATCAGTGCAGTTTAATCCATCACCTCAGCGCTAATTTGGAGAGGCTCATTTGCGATCGCGCCTCTGCGTTCGCCGGTTTGGGATTTGGGGAGCCGTAAGTAATAACAATGTCGTGTTCCTGCGGCGTTTCGTTGAAGTATGTGTTTAGTGTGTGGAAGACGCCGCGTTATTGCACCGGGAAACTTCTGCGGCACCGACTTTGAACAGCCCCAGCTCCGCAGAGGGATGGGGGAAAAGTAGGTTGAGACATGAATGGCGTCGGACCTTCTGAAGCTCGTGCGAATGCGGCGATGTCGGGGAGCGTTCCGGCGACCTGGATTCAACCGCTCGTATTTGCACAGTCTCGGTTCACTCGCTCCTCTGTCCTCTCCGTCTCTTTTATATTCATGAAGCGCTCGGGGATATTGTGCCAGCAGAAATCTAAAGTCTGCTTCGGGTTTTCCATGACTGCTGATAAAACGGAGAGCGATGGGGTTGTGATCTTCGGCGTGAGCTAAACGAGGAGCTTTTCATATGTTGTTGTAGGTGGATGTCTTTCAAATCGCACAGTTGTAGATGTTCTTTCCACGTCTGGTTCGGGGTTTTTTGCAGTTCGAGGCAACGCAAGTGTGGTGCAATTGTTCGAGAGTATTTAATATTTCATGTGAAAGAGCTTTTGTGTCGGCTTAGTCACTGTCTATTAAGAGAGAAAAGCTCGATACGATTGTTTAAAGAGCACATACTACGATGTTTTCGGATGTTAAAATGTCAGTTTCCTCGTCGCAAACAGACCTGGAGTCGTGTTTTTTTGTTCATTCCACATGTTTAGGCTGTAGATTTAGGCCGAGTTCTTCCCTCAAACTGAAAACACTCTGTTCCACCTTGTGATGTCATCATGTGGTGATACAGGAAGTGCGTTGCTGTGTTTTTAAATTCCACGCACCTTCATTTCTAGAATCATTTGGATCATTTTCGCTCTGGAATCAATGCCAGTTTCTTATTGAGCTAAATGTGAAAAGTGGCTGCTGCTTGAAAAAACTACCACTTCATGACATCACAAGGTGGAACAGAGCATTTTGAGCTTTGGAGATGTTACAGACTAATAATAAAGTGTTACTCAGACATGTGTGAATGTTTAAACTTGTTATTTAAGTACGTTTTCACATTAACAGTTAAACACTACACAAATAAAATGAATACTTCCTCAGCACACACAAAGAAACAATGTGCCTCAATGCTAATGCTAATGCTAATGCGACTTCATGACATCACAAGGTGGAACAGAGCATTTTGAGCTTTGAAGATGCAGACAGACAGATTAAGAGTTACTCAATCGTGTGAATGAAACTAAACACAACTCCAGATCTGTTTTTGGTGAGTTAACAAAATTTTAACACAACTTGAAGCTACAAGAGTCAAGTTTGTGAAATGTAGAACGTTTAAACTTGTTATTTAACTACATTTTAAATCAAATTAATACTTCCCCGGCGCACACAAAGAAACAATGTGCCTCAATGCTAATGCTAATGCTAATGCTATATATAATGCTATAATCAATATTAAACAACACAACAATCTGAATGTTATGTGGTGATACAGGAAGTGCTCCACTATGTTTTTAAACTCCACACACCTTCACTAGAATCATTTGGATGGAATTTCTGCTGAACTAAAGGTAAAATGTAGCTGTTCACTTGAAAACTACCACTTCATGACATCACGAGGTGGAACAGAGCGTTTTGAGCTTTGGAGATGTTACAGACTAATAATAAAAAACAGGAATTTAAAGTAAAACCTCAATAGAACTCATTGTTATTTGAAGGTTTGAGCCACTTACTATTACTTTATACTAAATACTTAAATTTAAAGGTGCATTATGTAACTTTTTGGTTTGTCTCTGTAGAAATGTTACTGTTTTTGTCATGAATGTTTCACTGTGTAGCATTAAACTTGTAATATCGATCTTTCAACGAGCTTAATGTCTTATACAGTCTAAGATTTAAGGCAAAACAACATCATCTCCATGGAAACAGGTACCAGAACCTACAGAAAAGTTACATAATGCACCTTTAAAGGGCCTATATTACGCAAACTTGACTATTGTGAGCTTTAAGTCGTGTGATAAAGCTGTTACCTCCTCAAAAACAGACCTGGATGTGTCGCGTTTTGTTTCATTCTCGCATGTTTGAGAAACACTTTATTATTAGTCTGTAACATCTCCAAAGCTCAAAATGCTCTGTTCCACCTTGTGATGTCATGAAGTGGTAGTTTTCAACAGCTATTTCTTACCTTTAGTTTAGTAGAAACGGTCAATTCCAAGGTTGAAATGATCCAAATGATTCTAGTGAAGGTGTGTGGAGTTTAAAAACACACTGAATCACTTCCTGTATTACCACTTGATGACATCACAAGGTGGAACGGCATGTTTCCAGTTTGAGAGAAGAACTCGGCCTAAATCTCCTGCCTAAAAATGTGTGAATGAAACAAAAAAAAACACAACTCCAGGTCTGTTTGTGACGAGGAAACGACAGAAAACAGCGACATACTGACTGTTTAATGAAATAGTTTAAATAAAAATGAAGAGGAGCCTCACATTAAAACATGAGTTATATAATCTCACAGGTCACACTCGCTCAAAGTGCAGTAACGCTGAGATAAAACTGCACTTATCCACCCCAGAGGGTCGTATTTCCTTCAGTTTGCCTACACAGCTGTACGCGCCGTGCAGAGTACTTCATCCAAGGGCAAAATGTGTCGTCTTTATGGACATTTTTAAAGTCAAACAGATAAAAAAAAGTGCTGTATTTTCCAGAGTATAAGTCGCACCAGCCAAAACGTGCATGAAAAAAAAAAAAAAAACGAATATTTTACATATAAATTGCATCAGAGTATAAGTCGCACCCTCGGACAAACTATGAAATTTCAAACTCTATTTCGATACTAAGAAATACTCGATACTCGTCACCGATTCCGATACCAACATGATCATTAAAAACTCTTTATTTAGACGATTTACTGTGATTTTGGACTTTGAATAGTGGCACTTTGTGTTTTATGTTTGTCCCTCAGAGCAGCAGGTTCACGGTGTTTAAACGAGTCTGTGTCTGGTACTCTCAGAAGAAGAAGAGGAGGAAGAAGAAGAGAGGAGGAGAGAGAGGGAGGAGAGGCAGGAGGAGAAAGAGCAAGAAAGAAAGAAAGAGGGCAAGAAATAAAAAGATCAAGACGGAAAGAGCAAGAAAAAGAGCAAGAAAGAGAGAAGGAAAGAAAGAAGGAATGAGAGAGCAAGAAGGAAGGAAAGAAAGCAAGAAAGAAGGAAAGAAAGCAAGAAGGAAGGAAAGAAAGCAAGAAGGAAGGAAAGAGAGCAAGAAGGTAGGAAAGAGAGCGAGAAAGAAAGAAAGAGAAAGAAAGGGAGCAAGGAAGAAAGAAATGGAGCAAGAAAGAAAGAAAGATAGCAACAAAGAGCAAGAAATAAAAAGATCAAGAAAGATGGAAAGAGTAAGAAAAAGAGCAAGAAAGAGAGAAGGAAAGAAAGAAGGAATGAGAGAGCAAGAAGGAAGGAAGGAAAGAGAGCAAGAAAGAAGGAAAGAAAGCAAGCAAGAAAGGAAGAGCAAGAAAGAAAAAGGGAAAGAAAGGGAGCAAAGAAGAAAGAATTAGAGCATGGAAGAAAGAAAGATAGAGAGCAAGAAAGAAAGAGAACAAGAAAGATAAAGAAAGAAAGAAAGAAAGAGAAAGGAGTGAGAAAGCAAGAAAGAAGTAAAGAAAGCAAGCAAGAAAGAAAGGGAGCAAGGAAGGAAGGAAGAAAGAAATAAAGAGAGCAAGAAAGAAAGAGAGTAAGAAAGAAAGGGCCAGAAAGAAGGAAAAAGAACTAGAGAGAAAAGAAAGAGCAAGAAAGAAAAGGAGTAAGAAATAAAGAGCAAGCAAGAAAGAAAGAGAGCAAGAATGAAGGAAAGAGAGCAAGAAATAAACCAAGGAAGAAATAGAGCAAGAAAGAAAGAGAGTAGTAAAGAAAGCGCAAGAAAGAAGGAAAAAGAACTAGAGAGAAAAAGAGCAAGAAAGAAAGAGTAAGAAATAAAGAGCAAGAAAGAAAAAAAGAGTAAGAAAGAAGGAAAGAGCAACACTTTCAATGAAGCTACATCCACACACACTTTCACACACACTTCCACACACACACTTTCACACACACACATCCACACACTTTCACACACACTTCACACACAAGGAACTTTCACACACACTTTCACACACACACACACTTTCACACACTTTCACACTTTCACACACTCCACACTTTCACACACACCTTCCACACACACACTTTCACACACACATCCACACACTTTCACACACACTTTCACACACACATCCACACACACTTTCACACACACATCACACACACTTTCACACACACTTCACACACACTTTCACACACACTTTCACACACACACACTTTCACACACACTTTCACACACACACATCCACACACTTTCACACACACTTTCACACACACACTTTCACACACACTTTCACACACACTTTCACACACACTTTCACACACACTTTCACACACACTTTCACACACACTTTCACACACATCCACACACTTTCACACACACTTTCACACACTTTCACACACACACTTTCACACACACTTTCACACACTTTCCACACACTTTCACACACACTTTCACTCACACTTTCACACACACTTTCACAGCGGCGCCGGTTCATCCTCGGATTGAACCTTCAGCCTTTGAGTTTGTGAACGACTTAAACTGAGCCACTACCACCTGAAATAAACCACTTTTTTGTTCCTGTTAATGTGATAAAAGTGAGTATATCGTATTCTCCTCATGGTCGTTTGTAACCTTTAAATTAATGACGTTACATCACTGGCATTTCCTTCTGCGCATTATAATTACACCTGTCGTTACCGCCGCTCAGTCCACGATCTCATAATTGCGTCTACTATGTTTTTTTTTACTCTACTTATTAATTTGAACGCCTAAATGACATATACTGAATACCCAGGGGCGTCAGCAGCGAGGGGACAAAGGGGTCTGCTGTCCCGGGGCCCAGAGTCTAAGGGGCCCACAATTGGACATATCATATTATTGTTACTACTATTAATTTATTATGTTCTTAAGTTTATTTTTACAGGGAGAGCCCGATGGGAGCGCTCAGACTCTCGTTTTCATGCGCGCCCTGTTCAAATATAAAGAAAAATAAAAAAAAAACACAAAAAAAACTCATAACTGCACAGGTTCAGTTAAAACATTAAAAACAGGAGCAGGTGTGAGTATAAATGTTTATTTCCAGATTATTAAAGCGCAATAGTGGCACCAAAGCATTAGTTTTGCATGTGCTTGAAAAGTATTTTATTTTTGGGAAGAAATAAGAAATAACCAAACGTTTTTTTTGTTTTTTTCCCACATTTCAGTTCTAGTGAGGCTAGTTTTTAGATGTAGAGCTTGGAATAAAAGTTCAACAAACAAGTGAGATATTGAGTCTGTTGTCGTTGTCCCTTATAAATCTATTCATCCATTTTCTTCCTCTTATCCGGGGCCGGGTCGAGGGGGCAGTAGTCTAAAGCAGGGACTCCCAGACTTCCCTCACCCCAGACACGTCCTCCAGCTCCTCCGGTGGGACCCCAAGGTGTTCCCAAGTCAACTGAGAGATATAGTCTCTCCAGCGTGTCCTGGGTCTCCTCCCGGTGGGACATGCCTGGAACACCTCCCCAGAGAGTCGTCCAGGAGGCGTCAGGAACAGATGCTCCTCTCGACGTGGAGGAGCAGCGGCTCTAATCCGAGCTCCTCCCGTGTGACTGAGCTCCTCACTCTATCTCTAAGGGAGCGCCCAGCCACCCTGCGGAGGAAACCCATTTCAGCAGCTTGTCTTTTCGGTCATTACCCAAAGCTCAAGCTATGACCATAGGTGAGGGTAGGAACATAAGTTGAGGTAAATCGAGAGCTTTTTTCTTATAAATACTTTTAATAAATACATTTACAGTGTTGTTCTTCTGACACATGCGATGACCGACCTACTTTTTCATAGTATGTTTAAGTCCATCACCTGTTATGAAACGAAGGGCTGAGTGAAAGAGCAAATCTAAAGTTTTCGAAGAACATACTGAAGTCTGCATGTGTGTTATATTCATTTATATTCAGAGGGGCCCATGTGAGGTTTTTCTTGCCCCGGGCCCCTATATTTCTGTGAGCGGCCCTGTCCATTCTCTAAGTTAAACGTCATTTCGGGCGATGGGTCTAAACCTTTGTCCTCATTAAACGTACATAATTCAAACTTCCCCCTGCAAACGTTGACGGCTAGCTTAAAAGTAAAAAGTTGGCTTAATTTGGTGTCAGATCGAGGGCGAAAGGTTAGCATCACGAGCTAGCAGAGGAATAATAACACGGGCGTTTAAACCGACTACAACTTTTTCCAGTGGAGGTGTCAAACTGAGGGAAATATGCATGATTTGTCCTGTTTAAAATATGGATGTCACCTTCCTAGTTTTTGAAGTTAACTTTGCTGTTATCTCAGCGAGAGGCCGACGAAGGAGAAGTATTTGAGATGGAGCGATTCAGGTAAAAATAAGTTTGAATGAATATCTGTGTCAGGGCTCTGCGTGTGTTTGTGTGTGCGTAATCATCGCTGCTTAGGCTGATGGAGGAAAAAATGTTTATAAGATCAACAGCCTCGACCTCCCGCTGCATCGGATGTCTGGTAGCAACAGCGGCTGCCGTAATATGGGACCAATTTAGACTCGAAGAAGTAGGGTTAGCGACTTTTTAAAGGGTCTATGTTATGTAAAATTGACTCTCGTGAGCTTTAAGTCATGTTAGAATCGTCAAAAACAGACCTGGAGTTCCCACATGTTTGAGTAACACTTTATTATTAGTCTGTGTTACGACCCGGGAGGTGTTTCGGGCTTGTCCCACCAGGAGGAGGCCTCAGAGGAGACATGATGGAGGGACTATGTTTCTCGGCTGGCCTGGGAACGCCTTGAGGTCCCACTGAAGGAGCTGGAGGAAGTGTCTGGGTTGAGGGAAGTCTGGGAGTCCCTGCTTAGACTGCTGCCCACGGAAAAGAGGAAGAAGATGGATGGATGGACGACCCAGACGGATCAAACATATTAAAGAGGACACAGGAGTCAAACGGGTTATGAAAAGTTAAATCGTTTATTTTAAGTTCATTTTAATTTACTTTCAAATGCCCAAAACTCCCTCCTGTGCTCAAAACTAACTAACAACAGAAAGTTGGACCCGATAAGCCAAACAGAACAAAAGGATGCAGCACCGGCTCAACCTCGTACAGGGCATCGTTAACCTAAAACCGAAAACGTCCCCAAACGAATCTTATCAAACAAAAGGCGGAAACAGGACAGTCCCACCAGGTCAAACAGGTATCGTGAGGCCTGGACCGAGCAGCAGTCAGAGCCGTGGAGCTGCGAGCGCGACAAGAACGCAACAGAGAGCGCCATGGATAGACGGGCTACTTATACTGCGACCAGCCACGCCCCAAAACAAGCAGAAATATAAAATACATGTAAGATAATGAGGCAAAGGGGTGCCGGCATGTAACAGTCTGTCTACATCTCCAAAGCTCAAAATGCTCTGTTGCACCTTGTGATGTCATGAAGTGGTAGTTTTCAAGTTAACAGCTACGTTTTACCGGTATGTTCTGTAGAAATCGGCAAATCCAGAGCTGAAATGATCCAAATGATTCTAGAAATGAAGGTGTGTGGAGTTTAAAAACACTTCCTGTATTACCACATGATGACATCACAAGGTGGAACAGAGTGTCTTCAGTCTGAGAGATGAAGAAAGAGCTTAAATCTGCCGGGTTTGTGTGTTAAACATGTGTGAATGAAACAAAACACGACTCCAGGTCTGTTTGTGACGAGGAAACGACATTATATAGATCAGAAAACAGCATAATATGAGCTAATGTTACGCTAAATTGCCTTTTTGAGTTTTTTATCATATTGCGTCTTCATTAGAGGTGTGCAATAATGTTTTTTGAGTATCCTGATAACAATATTCTCATGATCTTATGTTAATCCAACAGAAATTTGCCTTTAAATGTTTAAATTGAGGTTTAATTATCGAACAAATGTGAAAAAGTACATTCGTTTTTGTATTTTTCTTCTTCTTAAACTGGTATTACACATTAATTTAATGCATCAAAGGAAAAATAAGGATGGATAGAGGTGTAAAATAGAGTTAGTTGTGTAAAAAAGGCCAAAGTACAAGCTGATACTGATTTTTATGGCTAAAAAAAGGAAAAAAAAGTAGTCTAGGAGAGCTATAAAGGTCTATAATGTGCTCAGTCCTATATCTGTCCAATCAGGATATCGACGAAACCGATATTTGGAAACCGATATCTGATCCAGCTCATTTTCCAGTATCAGTATCGTATCGGTGTCTCGGCGTAGCGACTGGACACATACTTGTATAACTTTAAATGACCTTTAGCGTGGCGTTTTGCTGATGAGACGCACAAATTAAACTCCAGCTGCATCTGACTAATTCTGTTCTCCACTTTGACATTTTTAATTCCACATTTGGGGGAAGGACACAAGTGCTGATCTGTTAGAAGTGAAGATGCCACGTTGGTTCAGGAGGTTATAAAGTTGGCGTAGTTCTAATTACAAAGTTGTCCAGGCTCCGCCTACGTCGCCTTGTCAGATCCTGAAAGTTTTATATGTGGTGTTTTTGGAGTTGATAAAGTTTAGCTTTTGGTGGTGAGGTCGACTCAAAGGGCTTTTTTTTTTTTTTTTTTTTTACAGCTGATAGGTTCACACTTAACCTAATTAGAGTTCAAAAGAGGAGAAGACAAGAGAGATTATTGCTATACTCATGAGGAGAAGAGACGGGGAGGCCAAACCTTCAGATTACAACCTCCTCCTCTCCCTTTCTGAAGTCTCTGAAGGGGGGGGGGGGGGGGGGACAACAAACAGTGAGGCAGTGTCCTCACATCACATATTACAAAGTTCATTTCAAAATATTGTTACTTAAGCATTCCTTTCAGTCCTTATTCGCCCAACACCTCTCAGGGTGTTTCCTGTTATCAACTTTGTTGTGACCTCTCCCATGGTCATTCAACTTTCAGACAAGACATTCTCTGCAAAGCTCAGAAAACAGACATAAGTGCATAAATCATATTAAGGTTACATATCATTATTATAGTGATTATAATAAAAATGAACATTACATTACCTTTAAGATTCACAGTGAGATCAATAAACATGTTAAAAATATATTGAATCCATCAACAGCGTATGAACGTGCACTGTGTTCTGCGTCCTGATTGGCTGAGGGACTGTAGACCATTGTGTTCTGCGTCCTGATTGGCTGAGGGACTGTAGACCATTGTGTTCTGCGTCCTGATTGGCTGAGGGACTGTAGACCATTGTCCATCAGTCTCCTCCGTGTCTCCTGTACAGTACAGAATGTGTCAGACAAATTTACATAAATGTTGGATCACAGTGTGACTCTGAAGTGCTGTATGTTTGCAAGTTTTCTCCCAGACAAAACCCACAATGTCGATGAAACGTTCTGCACCGACAAAGACGAAGGTTTGAACTTTGAGAGAGTTTAAACGACAGAGAAATGTGAGAAAATGTTAATGCCTGTGTGAGAAAAGTGTATAAAGTGTGTGGTGAGGGGTTTTACAGCCAAGAAACATATAGAATAATTGTAAAAAATAAAGCTGATACTTTGCAGATTATTTTTAGAACGTAACCGCTGTGATAAACGAGGGACCACTGTACAACAAGGAGCCACTCACACACACATTCATACACTAGTGATGAGGGTTAAGCGTCTTGCCCAATCACACACATTCGACATACATCTGTGGGAGCTGGAATCGCACCACCAACCTGTGGGTCGGTGGATTTGACGCTCAACCAATGATTTTCATGTCGAGAGGGGGATTCGAACCGCCAGCTTTCAGATCAGTGGACAAACCCTCTACCAAAAGAGATTCTGTCGCTCCTGATATGAACCAGTCCTCACCATCCCTCGAACACCGTGTCTTGAAGTGTCTTGCCCAAGGACACACTGACAGTCCTGATTGGAGCTTGGGATTGAACCGACAACCTTTTGGATCAGTGGACAGATGTTCTACCAACTTGTTGTCCAACCCAACTCAAAAAATATCTCAAAACTGGTCATTTCTCATGACTTTTTCAACATTATTGTCATAAAGTTGAAGAAATGGGTTTAGCAATTACGACATTTTTAAAGATCCTATACTACACAAAATTGTCTCTTGTGAGCTTTAATTTTGTTTCTTTCACATGTTTTAGTAATTCTTTAACCCATAATTAGTCTGTCTACATCTCCAAAGCTCAAAACGCTCTGTTCCACCTTGTGATGTCACGACGTTACTGTATTTTTCAAGCTTTTTTACCTTTAGTTCAGTAGAAATTACCAAGTCCAGAGCTGAAATCATCCAAATGATTCTAGAAATGAAGGTGTGTGGAGTTTAAAAACACAGTAGAGCACTTCCTGTATCACCACCTGATGACATCACAAGGTGGAACAGAGCGTTTTCCGTTTCAGAGAGAAGTTAGTCTGTTCAATCGGCCTATAATTTCACTCATACCCAACGATGACACGAGCGTAACTGACCCCGCCAACTACAGAGCTATAAATGTGATAAATGGGAAGCGTGAAATCTTCTCAAAGTCACTGACATTAAGACTAAAGAGCGTGGGGACATAAATTACCCATAAAGATCAGGCCAGGTTTGTCAAGAGCAGATCCAGAGCTGATAACATGAGTACTTCTAAGAATATCCTCGCTGTATAGTCCTCATATCCTCACTTCCCCTTCGTTTTACTCACTAAAGCAGTGTTGGTTCTCTCTGACGGGGCTGTCGTAGACCCGTGTGTGCGACGAGAGAGGAGCCGCGCACATGTTTAACCTCGAGAACGATCGTGTGATTAGGACTCGTTATAATGTCACACACTGAGTCGTTCTGATCCGGTCCAGCCTCAGACGGAGAGAGGGGCAGTAATGGGGTCACCTTCTCTCTGTTACACTTTACAAACTCTCGTAAAGTTACTCTCGGAGGGTAAAGATGAGCTGGAGGAGGGGGGAGGGTAATGTGTCGTGATGCTAAAACTTTAAAACCTGAGGAAAGACGTGACGCTCGATGTTAGTTTTTATACCACAGTGATGACAGGACTGAAGGAAACATACTGTATTGGACATAAGGACATTTTATTGTATTTTACTGCTAATGATGAGCTGATCGTCTTATGTAATCGTATTGAAATGTGTGTTTTAATGTGTGTTCAGGCAGTTACCCTGCTTCATGGTAGGGGGCGCTCGTGAGCCCAGGGATTCTTGTAACTCCCGCAGAATAGGGGCCGCAAACTACAATTTAGAGTTGGCAAGTCAACTTTAGCAATTCACTTTTTTCTTCTTGTCTGGCCCTACTTTTTAAATGGAGGAAGATACATATTAAAGCTCAAACTGTTTCTACACTGGACTTTCGGTCGAAGCAGGAGGTTATAATTAAAGGACCAACGCTAAAGAGCTAAATGGTTTGCTCCAGACAAATGTTCTGATTGTGACGACATCAGAGCCTCATGAACCTCACGTCTCTGGTTCACCTGCTCAGGGACTGTAGCAGGAGCTAAATCTGGTACAAATCATCTTTTCTTTTGTGAGATTAATTAATTTGTACAAAGTTCCTGACAAATAAAGAAGAAAGAAAGGAAAGAAGGAAAGATAAAAACATTTTGGACGATATGAATGTCATTTTCAACACACATAAACAGAACTATCTTTAATAATTCCATGTAGTTCATATATAAACACTAAAAAAATTATTTGTTCCATTTTGTTTTGGGCGATGCACAAACTGTAGGAGCTGTTTTATACAACAACAACGAATTTTATACCACAGTTACAATAAAAATACTTAAGACAATAGAATGAGACTGTCCACACTTTGGGCAATTCATCAAATTAATCAGATTAATTTGTGTTTTTAATAACCAAGATTTTTAAAACAGTAAAAATTTTAAATCCAGGATTATTATTAAACACTTTTACTCCAGACCTTCTGACTTAAGCAGGATTATTGTGCCATCACAATTAAACATCTATAAAAATGTAATTTAAGACAGTTTAGTGTCTGACGAGAATGAAAATGTAAAGACGTTTTAAAGACGAGGCGCCTCCTGCTCTGACCGAAATCCATTAAAAGGAAAAAGTGGAAAAAAAATAATAAATAAATATATATATATATTTTTTTTTCCATATCACCTAGTCCTAATACTGTGTAGTTGAAAATTGAACATTGAAAAAAAAAAAAAAAAAAATCTAAACCTATTAATGGAAACTTTGGAAACAATTTGTCAAATTTATGAATTTTTTTTTTTTTTTTTTGGTAAATTTTTGTTAAAATGCAGTTTTGATACTAGTTTTGGTATGAGTTATATTGTCCAGGGGAGTTGACAGAGGGACAAAGGCGTCTGTTGTCCCGGGCCTCAGGTTCCTGGACCCTCTTATTTTCATTTATATCGAAGTGGGGCCCAGTGATTCTTCTTGCCCCGGGCCCCAAAATGTCTGCCTTTGTGCCTGTGCGGGGGGATCATTTTTTGATGACCACAGGGAGGAAAAACTCAAGACAGAACCAGAAAACAAAAACATATGAATATTTTAGTCTGGATGTTGCTCGGTGGCGTTTGTCATGGTCAGTGTATAATTTAACGAGGAGCCTTGTAAAATGATGTATCGACTGGAGGATGTTGTGGTGCATTATTAGTCTCGGCTGTAACTTTAAACGTGACTTAAACTATAATTCAAGACATTTAAAAAGTGCAAAAAAAAAAACACTTTTCTATTTAATCCTCAAATGTTTGGACTGGTCCTGACTCCCCCGAGTGAAATAAGTCCAATATAATTGAATTAATCTCTGCAGAGAATTGAAACTTTGCAGCTCATGTCATCAAAATTTCCGACAATGTGAAGCTAACTAGAAGCACTACTCTGTCTGAAGCTCTGTTACTCAAATTAGTCTTAATCTGAGCTTTATTTTAACACAATCTGACCAGAAAAAGCTGTTTATTTTTTTTGTAACTGCATGAATCTCTGCTCTGATTTAAACTGTTAGCGTTGTTTTATTACTGATTAAGTGTTATACATTTGAAATACCAGGCACATATTCTCCCTTCTTAATAAATAATATGAATACACAAGATATTTATTAAAACGTGAGGCCAGAACATCTCAAACTCGTCTCAATCTCGTCTCAATCTCGTTTCAATCTCGTCTCAATCTCTCTCAGTCTCGTCTCTCTCTCTCATCTCGTCTCAATCTCGTTTCAATCTCGTCTCAATCTCGTCTCAGTATCGTCTCAATCTCATCTTAATATCGTCTCAATCTCGTCTCAAAATCGTTTCAATCTCGTCTCAATATCGTCTCAGTCTCGCCTCAGTCTCGCCTCAGTCTCACCTCAACCTCGCCTCAACCTCGCCTCAACATCGTCTCAATCTCGTCTCAACATCGTCTCAACATCGTTGCAACATCGTCGCAACATCGTCTCAACATCTCGTCTCAAACTCATCTCAATATTGTTTCGATCTCGTCTCGATCTAATTCTTGTTATGAAAAGTCGGACAGTGAACCACATTTAAAAGCCACATTTTAAAATTACATCAGGTCGAAAATATGTTCTCATCGAGCGAAATGGAGTGACCCCCGTGACCTCGTCTGGGTCTTAAACTCGCTCCTGTGGCTCCAAACGCAGCCCCCTCGACTCGCACAGCGCTGCTCCGCTCAAACGGCCGCTCGCCTCCATATTAAAACACAGATTCCTCATTAAGATATTCATATAGAGGCTATTAGGAGGAACTGCTTATTAAAATCCAAAATGGTTTCCTCAAGTGCTGTGTGTAATGAAGTTTGATTGCATCCAGGTGTCAGGCATTAACTTACCGCTGCTCTCACGGCCTAATCCAAATTGAACTGATTGAAATCCCGAAAGCGATTTGGTGTGGCCGCCTCTTATTTCATTAAAAGTAAAAGTGGAGTTGTTCTCACTGTATTTTCTCCCGTGTTTTTTGTCATTTTCAGGCGTTCCCTCCGCTCCTCGAAACCTGGTGTCCATCGTGAACCAGACGTCGGTGGTGCTGGACTGGAACCCGCCCCGGGACACTGGCCACAGAGAGGACCTGTCCTATAACGTGATCTGCCGACGCTGCCATAGCCCAGAGAGGCGGGCGTGTCAGCCGTGCGACGACAGTGTGGGGTTTGTGCCCGGGAAGCGAAGCCTGAAGGATACGAGGGTGGAGATAAGCAAGCTCCGGGCGCATACTTCATATACTTTTGATGTGCAGGTTGGTTTAAAATATCGCTTTTCCTTCTTTAAGGAACCATTCACTCACACACGAGGCGAGGTGGGTTTTGAAGTGTCTTGCCCAAGGACACAACGAAAGTATTCCTGGTACTAGTCCTGGTTTAGTCCCCGTTTAGACCTGGTTTAGACCTGGTTTAAACCTGGTTTAATCCTGGTTTAGACCTGGTTTAGACCTGGTTTAGTCCCGGTTTAGTCCTGGTTGAGACCTGGTTTAGTCCTGTTTTAGTCCTGTTTTAGACCTGGTTTAGTCCTGGTTTAGTCCTGGTTCAGTCTTGGTTTAGTCCTGGTTTAGACCTGGTTTAGACCTGGTTTAGACCTGGTTTAGACCTGGTTTAGTCCTGGTTTAGACATGGTTTAGTCCTGGTTTAGACCCGGTTTAGACCCGGTTTAGTCCCGGTTTAGACCAGGGTTAGTCCTGGTTTTGTTCTGGTTTAGTCCCGGTTTAGACCTGGTTTAGACCCGGTTTAGTCCCGGTTTAGTCCCGGTTTAGTCCCGGTTTAGTCCCGGTTTAGTCCCGGTTTAGTCCCGATTTAGTCCCGGGTTAGTCCCGGTTTAGTACCGGTTTAGTACCGGTTTAGTCCTGGTTTAGTCCTGGTTCGTTGACATATACAAAAATACACTAGATCATCTTTTTACGTTTCAAATCATTTTAAAATAATCTTGGAATTAAAACTGGAGGTTTGTGCAGTTTTATTAAGCCTGTGATTAGTGTAAAGTATAAATAAAGGGAAAAGAAAAACAAAGCGGCGTTATAGCTGGGAGCGAGGCTAGCCTTTCTAATTAGCACGCTGTTGTTCAGTGATTTGCGTTGACTGAAGGCGTTTTATGACTTCCAAAATGAGCTCACTATAAACAATATGTGGCAGCTAATTAGGTGGTCTTAAATGCACAGTGAACATGCTAATTGATTTGTGCTCGTGGTGTGGAGATCCTGATAAGACGACACGACCTGCATTTGTTTCGTGTTTGGATCAGGACCGGTATCTCTGTTGTTTCTCATGGGCTTTTGTTTCAGAAATTGATGTAGCGTTCTTCACATAAAGGAACAAACAGAGACTTGCAATAATCAACTTACGATTTTACCTGTAGGGTTTCTATAAAAGGACTTTTGAGGTAAATCTGTGAAAGTGTCATGTTTCTAGGACAATGGTCTGATGACTTACTGTGGTTATCCCATAGGCTGTATATATAAATGGGCATAGCTAACCTGCTAGCTGACACGTTCCAAACAGGAAGTGAGCATGGTCGCGCTTCCAGCTCCAACGACTCTGGCTGTAATTTATTGAAAAAACGTGTCCCCTCTCTCTGTAACTGCTGCTGTCAGACTCGTCATTTTGGTCTTAAATGTTCGTATTAACCCTCTACATGATCCTGGGGTTCTTCTTTTTTTTTAATTATAATTTTTTAGCTTTTTTTTTTTTCTTCATTTTGTTGTACTTTTTTTTTATTTATTTAATTTTGTATAAATTATTTTAATTTATTTATTTATTGTATTATTTATTATTACATTTTTTTTATTTTTTTTTTATTTTAAGAGCTTTTTATTGTTGTTTCTTTGGGTTTTTTTTTTTTTTATATTTGAGTTCTTTTTTTAAATTTTCTTATTTTAACTTTATTTTTTACATTTTTTTATTTTTAATTTTTTTTATTATTTTGATCCCGGGGTTTTTATTTCACAATTTTGTGGACATGAACATTAATAACAGACAAATCAGGCGCCTTCTTTCCCCGAGGTCGCTCCCGTTAGCAACAGGTATGATTGACACAGCGTTGCTAAGTGCCCACCCCCTGTTAAACCAGTGCTGTGGGGTGAAAAGGGGCGTTACCTTCAACAGCCTCACTCCTGATTGGCTCTTTGGTTGCTGTGATCTTCGCGTCAGAACTCGGCTCCAAATTCACCCCTGTAACTGCTCTGGCCTCAATGAGCTTCATTTGACTGGAGCTGAAAGCTGTGGGTAACGTCACACTCTTAGTCCACTTCTTTACACAGTCTATGGGTTGTACTCAGGACTGCTCATAAAACCACAGAAGTACAATGAAAAAAATGTATTTTTGTCTGTGTACACTTAAATTTAAAGGTCCTATATTACACAAATTTGACTGTGGTGATCTTTTAGCCATGTTCTAATGCTGTTTGCTCCTCAAAAACAGACCTGGAGTTGTGTTTTGTTTCATTCACACATGTTTGAGTAACACTTTATTATTCGTCTGTACATCTCCAAAGCTCAAAATGCTCTGTTCCACCTCGTGATGTCATGAAGTGGTAGTTTTCAAGTTAACAGCTACGTTTCACCTTTACTTTAGTAGAGATAAGTGGCTATTCCAGGACTGAAATGATCCAAATGATTCTAGTAAAGGTGTGTAGAGTTTAAAAACACATTGGAGCACTTCCTGTATTACCACATGATGACATCACAAGGTGGAACAGAGCATTTTCAGTTTGAGAAGAAGAACTCAGCCTAAATCTGTAGGTTTGTTTGTGTTAAACATGTGTGAATGAAACAAAAAACACAACTCCGGGTCTGTTTGTGACGAGGAAACGACATTAGAACATCAGAAAACGGCGTCGTATGGTCCCTTTAAAATGTGAAGTTCTTTTTTTTTTCTAGTAAATGTCTTTTTTTAAACTCATCCATTTATGTTCTGCACTTGTGCTCGTTCCTCGTCTATAGACAGTCACTTTACAGCATCACTGACCCATTTTGTTGTTTTTCAGGCTGTCAACGGCGTCTCCAACAAGAGCCCGTATCCCGCCCAGCAACTGTCAATCAACATTACCACCAATCAGGCGGGTGCGTGTCAATTAAACATGGTTGGGGGTCGCGTACCTTGGAGGACTGGGCTGGAGGGGGGGTAGAAAAATGAAACGAAACGAAAAGAGAGCTGCCTTTTAATTCATAAAACATGTCTGCGGCTTGTCATCTCCGTGTGTTTTCCGAGCTCAGCCGAAGCTTTCATCTTCTCGTCTTTTCCTTCCCTCCCTCTCCGCCTCTGTCCCCTCTTTCGCTCCTTGACAGGGTAATTCTCAGACTATAACGTGAGCTGACTTACTTCCCCATCAATGCTTAATAGCGCCAAGTGAGATTTTCAACCTATTTCAACCGATTTTAAACCTTGTTACGGAAGAAATGGCATCTTAGCTCATCTAACGCCGTTCTTAAATCAAATCGGATTCATCGTCGCCCCAAAATGCGCTTCTAACAACTGTCAACTGTAAACATTTCGCGCTAGCAAGATCTTTAGAAAGTCGTTATTGTCCCTGAATGCACCATAATGCAGACGATTTAGCGAGTTTTTCACTGGAGGCGAGCTAAGCACCTAAAATATCCCAAATCCCTATAGTGACTTTTCAGCTGTCAGCTCGTTCACATTCTGACAGCACAAAAAGATTTCCAATTCTCATAGCATTAAAATGGATTATATCTGTCCCATGGCGTGTGATGACTCAGCCGCTACCGACGCGAACATGCATAAAACTAAAATATATCGTCTGCAATTACGCCGCTGCTAAACGAAACGCACATGTGGCTTTTGTTTTGACAAGTTTATAATTTGATCTATTGATTTGTAGCTTAAAAACCACAGATGGGTTAAATTAATGGACATAGCTAACGTGCTAGCCGCCGCGTTTCGAATAAGACGTGAGCATAGCTGCGCTTCTGGCTTCATCTGCTCTGGCTCTGATTCACTTTCTATTGAAAAACTCTGTGTATCTGCTCGTCATTTTGGTCTTAGATGTTCGTATTAACCCTCTACATGATCCTGCGTTTTTTATTTCACTATTGTGTCCGTAAATCAACATTTGAACATTAATAACAGACAAACTAGGCAGCTTTTTTCCCGAGGTTGCTAGCGTTAGCGTCAGGTTTCATTGACAGCGTTGCTAAGCTCCTGTTCACTGCTAAACTAGCGGTATGGGCGGAAAGGGTGTTACCTTCAACTAGCATCGCTCTTGATTGGCTCTTTGGTTGCTGTGATACTAGCAGTCGGAATTTTAAATATGAAACTCGTCTCGAAATTAGCCGCTACACCTGCTCTAGCCTCGATGAGCTTCATTTAACTGGAGCTGAACGCCGTGGTTGATATGAACATTAATAAAAAACAAATCAGCCGCCTTCTTTCCCCGAGGTTGCTCCCGCTAGCGTTAGCAACAGGTTTGATTGGCAGCATTGTTAAGTGCCTGTTACCTTAAACAGCGTCGCTCCTGATTGGCTCTTTGGTTGCTATGATACTCAGTCGGAATTAGAAATATTGAACTCGGCTCCAATTTCGTCGCAGTAACTGCTCTGGCCTCCATGAGCTTCATTTGACTGGAGCTGAACGCCGTGGGTGACACTCGCTCAACTGTGAAAATTGCGGTGGAGCAAAATTACTACAGAGCAATCTCCTAAAGTTACACCATGTAACTTTCCTGGCGCAGGGTTTTCCACTGGTCATTTGGCCTGGTGGCGTCACCCGCTTCACTCTTCAATTATATTTATTGCCGTAGTGTAGAACATTCTGGATAAAGTTGCATCATCTCCATGGAAACAATCAAGCGGCAAGAAAAGTCACACAGTACACCTTTAAATCTAGTCCTATATTACGCAAGACTGATTCTTGTGAGCTTTAAGTCGTGTTAGAATGTAGTGAGCGCATCAAAAACAGACCTGGAGTTGTGTTTTGTTTCATTCACACATGTTTGAGTGACACTTTATTATTAGTCTGTTACATCTCCAAAGCTCAAAACGCTCTGTTCCACCTTGTGATGTCATGAAGTGGTAGTTGTCTAGTCCACAGCTTGTCTTTTTCTAGCCCTCTCAAGGATTTCATATGAGCATGACATGGACAAAACAGGGCTTATTCTTCTCTTTACAAAAGGAAATACAATAAAATAAATATTTAAAATGAAAGTCTTACAATAAATTTCACGAAATACTTAAATTACACAAAATAAAAGTGCACAAACCTCGTGAACCGACATCCACGAGGGGCTAACTCCTCATCGACGGCTCTTTCTTCTTATTCTAAACACAAATGAATAAAGACGTCAAAGGTTGTTTAGTATTTCTACATTTTAGTTTATTTTTTTAATCTTATCTCGAAAACGAGCGCTGATGGATGAGTGCGCACCTAATTAGGGTTGGACGGAACTTTATTTAAAATAGTTTGTGCTGTGAGTCTCACCACTAGATGGCGCAAATGTAAAATATAAAGAACAAACACTAAATTAAATACATAAATATGATGGACTGTTACGCTTTTACCTTTAGTTCAGTAGCAGATCTGCAATTCTAGTCACGTAAATCATCCAAATTATTCTGGAAATGAAGGTGTGTGGAGTTTAAAAACACAGTGGAGCACTTCCTGTATCACCACATGATGACATCACAAGGTGGAACAGAGTGTTTTCAGTTTGAGAGAAGAACTCAGCCTAAATCTGCAGGTTTGTTTGTGCGTTGAAGCGAGAATGAAACAAAAAAAACACAACTCCTGGTCTGTTTATGACGAGGAAACATTAAAACACATCAGAAAATGGAGTAATACGAGCGCTTTAATGCATCTTTTGCCCGACACAAACCGTAGATTCCTTTATAATTAACGCAGCGAAGCCGTCCACCATTTCACATGTGTATCTTATAATGAATATCACAGTATGGCGGCTGTACAGCGTAGCCTTGGCCATTAAATCCCACACAAATGAGGTAAACTCCGCTATTCAAATGAAGCCGCCGCATTACCACCAACAGCCTCTAGTTTATAAAAATGAGTAAAAACACCTCGCACACATAACTCTCAGGTCCCCCTCAGTGACAAGAACAGTAATTTGTTTTCCCGCACTCTGTTCTTTCAGCTCTTCCGGCTCTTCCTCTCGTAAATAATCCCGCGTCGTCGTACATTTCCACATTTACGCTCCGAACTGGTTTCCCGTCTAATTGATTTTGTGTGTTTTGCGTTTGTGTGTGTTTTACCAGCTCCCTCGGTCGTTCCCATCATGCACCAGGTTAGCTCGACCAGCCGCAGCTTCTCGTTGTCATGGCCACCGCCCGAGCAGCCCAACGGCATCATCCTGGACTACGAGATACGCTACTATGACAAGGTAGGGCCTCGTGATGAATCTGTTTGTGCGGCCGGGGTCTGTTCTTTAGTTCATACAAAATGTGTCAAAATGAAATATATCAAGTCTGTTATGGCTGCATTTTATTTCGTGAAGCCTATTGTCAGGGCCGGTGTTAGCTTTCAGGGGGCCCTAAGCTGAATTTGTCTCTGGGGCCCCCTCCTGGCGCAGATTTGTGTTTATTTAACCAACATCATACTGAAAACATCCAGAATATCACAACTACTTTAGCCACAAGAACAGAACACAAACATATAAAAGGGGGGCTCAAGATTTTTGAAATTCTAGATATTTTTTCTTCGTTTCTGGTGGATTTTTATGTGTTCCAGTTGGCGACAGTTGGTTTAAATTTACAGTATAAAGGTCCTTGCATTGGTGTAAAAACATAGCTGTCCTCACCTCTGCCCGACTCAAAAGCAGATATTTTACTACTTTAGATGTAAAATACTGTAAATCGTTTGAGAGGAATATTTAAGTTGCTGTAAATATACCAACCTGTGTTTCCAATAAAACTTGATATATGTTATGTATATATGTATGGGCTCTTGGGGGCCCCCTGCTGGCCCTCGGGGCCCCAAGCAGCTGCTTAATCTGCTCACAGACTGGTCCGGCCCTGCTCTTGTAATGTTTTGGATGTATAGTTTCATTAATCGTCTGTGTCTCATGTCGTTCAATGAGACTAATCTATGCGTCTCAGAATCATGAAGAATAAGCCCTGTTGTCATAGCAATTAGCACTTCAAAGTTAATATTAAATGTTTTAAATGGGAAATAGTTGTTTAGAGGTGTATCCGAATGTCTCCCCCAGCTCCTAAGCCCTTGTTAACTTCAGCTGAATCTATAGAAACTCGTTCACAGAGAGATTCAGACTCACGGCTCCTGGTCATGTGACTCTGGGTCTGGGTGAAAAAAAGTCTAAACTCTGATAAAACTTGATTTGTGTCTTAAATAATGATCAGATTCGACTGGAACAAGTTTCATGGACGAATAATAATCAGACGAGTTTATGTCAAGCTGGATCTCACGTAAACTGACTGGATTATTCATTTTTTTGACCTGAGATGTGGAAATTACCTCTGTTAACAGCTCAAGCTAATTTAAACGGCTAATGCTAGCAACTTTACACCATAACTGTTTATTTAAGAGTGTTTTATTCATAATCGGGATGAACAGTGCTTCATTCAGTCGTGTTGTGTCCAGTAAAACACCTGATCTGACTCTTGTGATGCATTGTGGTCTATAGTGACCTGTTTAGTGACCACTGATGCCCAATACTTCTCAAGATGCTTTGGTGAAACAGTAGTGCTCTCAAAACGTCCCAAAACTGGACTTTCGGACAGCGCTAATAACTGCATGACCCTTAAATAGCGCCCTCTGTAGGGAACAGTGTGGACATTCAGACACGGCCTAAATGTTGCATGAAACGGATTCATTCTCTGATGTATCTCACCCATATGTTCCAGTTTCCTGACGCTGTTCGGAGATTATTCTTTATCAATATGAAGAAGTGGCTATAAACTCCCGCTGCTGCGACGTCGGCTCAGTTATGATCTAAACATATGGACACGTCGATGTTGAATTTGTCAGTTAAATGAACATGATGCATTGACAGATAGTGTTTGAACTGGCGATTGCATAAGAATGAGTTACAGAGACGTGATGGATGTGATCAGGCAGAAAATGGATGGTCTGAATGTGCCACTGTGGACTCATTTTGTCTATATTTATCAGCAATATTTGATTTAAAATAACCTGGTACTTCTAAAGGTATTTGCCTTGTCGCGCCATGAGGTTTGCTCTCACTCCACAGCTGCAGGAACCTACAACCAGGCCCGGCGACAGAAATTTGGGGGCCTGGGACTAAAAGCCTCACATGGGCCCCCCGTCTAATATAAGGTGAAAGACAGCTACGATCTAGCAGAGAATATTCTGGATTGAACTGAAATTTGAGAGTCCAAGAAGTCTTACATGGGCCCTTCTTTAATACAAATTAATAGGAAGAGAGTCCAAAGTCCAATTCTGTGGAAAAGTCGTTTTTTTTCCTGCACGTTCTGGTGATATAACGGCGATTATCTTTGTTGGCAATTATCACGATTATATAAAATGCCCCACGAACGATTATGGTCGACCCTTTTCATCACGATATTTGTTTATCGCTCCATCCCTAGTGCGAACATTCAATCTCTCAAATAAACAGACGGTGCGTAAATGGATTTAATTAAGAAAAATACTAAAATACTAAGAATATCTGCACTTTTGTGGGACCAAAGGAGAAGGACTGGAGTAGGACTGGAGAAATAACGTTGGAAACCCCCCCAGACGCAAGCAGAACATGCAAATTACACCACTAATATGACCAAACATATACATTACGGCGAGTTCGTGCAAATATATTGACACTGGAGGCTGAGTGTTGATGGAAACACGTTGTGGTGACAGATGTGCTAACAGCTACAGCTAACACTCGTCAGCTCGTGTCCACATTACGCCCCGTCATATGTAATTAATGACTCAAACGTGGTCCGCAGCCATCAAAATGTCAGCCTCGGCGCCTGCGTTCGAGTTAAGTGTAATGAGACCGGCCGCTCATTCACACAGACGCAGAAAACACTTGATATCGATGCAGACTTCTACTTTTCAGCTGTTTTTCTTAACGCGAAATGAGCGCTGTTCGTTTCAGTGGATGATAAAAGAATGGCGGGCCGCGTTGGAAAAGAAATACTCATTGATTTATTGATCGTTGTATGTGTAAGTGGTGTGGTTTTACATACACAGCCCACTGCACCGCTCCAGGGAAGTCAATGAAACCAACTTTAGCATTGATTAAGTAACAAAAAGCCCGTTACGCCTGATTCAAAGACACCTTGAGACACTTTGCTTTACAACTGCAACTTTCGGAAGTAAATGTTTATGTTTATGAGTGATATGATGCATGGACCTGTATGTTTTTACGGTATATTTTAAGTACACGGACGTGACGTGTGATATTTCAAAGCTGGTGCACATATATAGATCCAAATGAACTGGAGTTTTATGGATAGAAATATGTTATACTGCTCATAAACTAAGATCAGAGCACATCAGGAACCTGCGGCGGCTCCTATTTCACATCGAGCGCAATTCAAAATGTTATTGATTGTGTTTAAATGTTTGGATCCTATAGACTGTATTTATAAATGGACATCGCTAACCTGCTAGCCGCCGCGTTCCAAATAAGAAGTGAGCATGGGCGCGCTTCTGGCTCCATCGAATCTGGCTCCAGTTCACTTTATTTGGAAAAAATAAGAAGTGAGCATGGGCGCGCTTCTGGCTCCATCGAATCTGGCTCCAGTTCACTTTATTTTGAAAAACGTGGTCCCTCTCTCTGAAACTGCTGCTGTCAGACTCGTCATGTTGGTCTTAACTCTTTAACATCAGATGTTATCGCCGCTAGACATATAAATCAAGCGGCAACTTAACTATAAATTCAAGCGACATCTCAAAGCAGAGGCATGGGGCTCTTTAAATATGTTACTGTCATTACTGTAATGTGCTTATGTCGTCCCTCGAAGACGACCAATCAGAGCGCAGGAGCCACCGTGATTCTCCCAAAGAAAAAATAAGGATGGATAGAGACATAAAATAGAGGTAGATGTGTGACAAAAGGCAAAAGTACATTAAATTACTTGCTTAATATATGTATTTAAAAAATTAAATTAAAATAAGACAAAAGCCACATAATAATAAAGTGAATAAATAGTAAATACATAAAAAAAAAGATAAAAAATAAGACAAAAGCCAAAAATATAAAATTATTAAAATAAATGTGAATATATAAAAAATAAATAAATAAGATATAAAAATGTTGTAACGTCTAGGGGATCAAAGATACAGACTCGGGCAAAAAATTTGACAGAGTTTTACAAAGAAATGTGAGGGAGCAGGTAGTAGAGAGCGGGGTCGTGGAGAGCTGGGTCAGAGGTGGAGGTGCAGGGTGGGTCCAAGGAGCAGGATCTGGCGAAAAACGAGAAAAAACAACTGCGCACTGTGACCATAATCACGAAAACTAGACTGAGCCAAGCGGAACTGTACCACGGAGGATACATGGACGATCTGGTGGAGTCTGTAGGATCCTCAGTCCCTTTGTGCTCCAGAGGTGGAGGCTTGATCACTCATGGGCTGCAGGTGTGTAGTGGGCGGTGCCAGAGTCTCCGCCCAGCTCCAGACAAGGAAACAGAAGAGAGGGGGGAAAGACAGCACCGAAACACAGGGACAGACTGAGATCTTGACAAAAAAAAATAATTAACGTTTGTCAAAATACTCAAGAAACACATCCAATGTCAAATAAGAATAATAATAATGTCCACTTTCCCTCCAAGTTCAAGTTTAAATTTTTCTACTAGTACTTTTTCTATTATGTCATAAAATAGATTCGTTTTTACGTTTTTTTTTTTTTTTTTTTTTTCCAATTCAATGAGGTAAGTCTTGTAGCCAATAATATTACAAACTTACAAAATTATTTTTGTTCATTTTGAAGATTTGGAGAAACTGGAGATACACCAAACAGGACGAGCAGAAGATCAGGACCAAACCGTAATCGACAAACATCTGACAGCGTAAATATGGAAGCCAGCAACGCTATTGTAACCGAAAAGTGAACTGATCTGTATTTTATTTATAGTTCAGAGAAGCCTCGAGTCCCGTCACGTCTCTGAGTATCGCCGCAGACTCATTTCGAGTTTCGAGTGCGTGGTTAAGCGGCGTTGCGTCCTCTTGAACATGCTCTCTCTGCTCGCTCTCTGGATGGAACTTAAGGAGAGACTGAAAAGTTTGCAAAGTCTCACTGGAGTTTGCTGCTTCCCAAACTGCGACGAACAAAGGGAATCGCTTCTGGAGATTTTGCTCGTGGCTTGGCACCAGATGGAGAAAGCCAAACCCAATCTCACTGGAAAACGATCAAACGTCGTGGACCCTCTGTTCTGTTCTTTGATTTAAAAAGCTGTGTGCTAGTTTCACACGGGACGCGAACTTCGATTTTCATGAGTCATCGCTCTAAGAGGAAACAGAATTAAAATGGAAACTACAATCTCATAATGGTTTCGATTGGATTTCTATAGCGGTGGTTGTAAGCTCCTACTGTAGCCGCAGCTGCCCTGGGGTAGAGTTTCAAATGAGGAATTTAACGACATCACAATAAAAATGTATTTGTGATCTGATCCCTGTGACGATGTGCTGTTCTGGTGATATGGTCGTAGAGATTCAGTGCTCCTGTTTCTTATTTAGCATAGACTGTATATATAAACGGATGTAGCTAACCTGCTAGCCGCCACGTTTCAAACAGGATGTGATCATGGGCGCACTTCCGGCTCCATCTACTCTCATTTTGGTCTTAAATGTTCGTATTAACCTGCTCTACACGATCCTGGGGTTTTTATTTCACTATTGTGTCTGTAAATCAAGATATGAAAAGTAATAACAGACAAATCAGGCGCCTTCTTTCCCCGAGGTAGCTCCCGCTAGCGTTAGCAACAGGTTTGATTGACACCGTTGCCAAGGGAAGGGGCGTGTACCTTCAACAGCCTCGCTCTGGATTGGCTCTTTGGTTGCTATGATACTCGCTGAGGAATTCCTAATGTACAGTTATGCTCCAAATTCACCGCTATACCTGCTCTAGCCTCGATGAGCTTCATTTGACTGGATTCGAACGCTGTGGGTGACGTCACACTCACTTAATCCACTTCTGTCCAGTCTGTGGTGGTCACGATAATCACTATATCGATTTATAGCTCACAACATGACAGATGGAACAAGAGTCAGTATTTATTGTGGGGACTCTATATGTATTAATTGGACATTTTTGTTAATTTTCAGCATTATGATGAGACAACAACTGTTATTTATTGCAGCTCATATTTTTCAGCAATATTGTACATTTAAAATACTTTTTGTGGGACGATTCTGCTTTAGTTTGGTTTCAATATTATTGTTTATCGTCTATATTTACTTCAGCAATACTTCAACTACTTCTTTCACTTGGGGTCTTTTCCCCATCCTCTTTTTCTGTCAGTTTAAATCATAGACGGTATAAAGACGTGGACTGAGTGTGTGTGACGTCACCCACAGCGTTTAGCTCCAATCAAATGAAGCTCATCGAGGCCAAAGCAGGTATAGCGGCGAAATTGGAGCCAAGTTCCATATTTTGACTTCCGATCTCGAGTATCATAGCAACCAAAGAGCCAATCCGGAGCGAGGCTGTTGAAGGAAACGCCCCGCCCACATCACTGGTTTAGCAGGGAGCGTGCGATTAGCAACCCTGTCAATCAAACCTGTTGGGAAAGAAGGCGCCTGATTTGTCTGTTCAATATCTTGATTTATGGACAAAATAGCGAAATAAAAACCCCAGGATCATGTAGAAGGTTAATACGAGCATTTAAGACCAAAATGACGAGTCTGACAGCAGCAGTTACAGAGAGAGGGGGCACGTTTTTTCAATAGAAAGTGAATTGGAGCCAGAGTAGATGAAGCCGGAAGTGAACAAGTGCTGACTCCCTATTTGGAGGTTAGCTATGCCCATTTATATAAACTGTTTATGGTTTAAACAGACCTTTAACTTTACGTGACGAGTTTTTGCTTGATTTTCGATGTTTCTCCTGATTTCATGTGTCAAAATTCCAGTCCAGAGCTTCTTTTGTAGCCTACAACTTTAATAAGATCTGATTACATTAACCCGAAGCGACATTTGTGGAGGGAATCCTTTCATAAAATCTCCGTTAAAGTGTGACTAACACAATGAAGCTTCCAATTAACAGACTGGGCCCAAAGTTGGATGAGCGAGCCGACGGGTCACGATGCCAAAGCTAACCGAGGACTCCGACAAAGAAAACCCCACCATGCTGCTAAGTACCCCATTTAAATCCCAGCGTCACATTTAACACTGAGCGACTTCTATACAGCTTAATTAATTTAGAAGCATAACTATAGCCCAGAGCTGCACTTCAAATTGTCCCCATCCCTCCTCCGATTCCACACAAAAGCGCAAAGCACCTACGAGCGATTGTGCGAGGAACAGAAGCCCGTGTGACAAAAAGCCTCCGCAGTTGGCAGTTGGGTTTGGGCCATTTTCACATCCAACTTACACAACAGAAATAAACTGTTTTGGGGCGTTTTTGCGGATAAGGTTCGCCATCTCTGCACCCACTTTTCTGGCTTTAATAAAGTGTCAGTAAGTTGCGACGATCATAACTCATACAGAAGCGCCGCGCAAACTTTACCGGCTCTTGTTATCTGTTCACTTTGATGCGAGCAGACGCGAACGAGGCTTAAGACCGTGACTCGAGAGGGGACTTATTTACTCTTTCCAGTTCTTTCTTATAAAGCAGAGTTGGCAGGGAGAGCGCTGTACTGCAGGGGAATGGAGTTATGTAAGTTTACTGCATATTGTTAGAAATAGAAAAAGAAATCTTTGCTGAAAAGTGGCTATAGGAGTAGCCACCAGTTTGTGTTTAAGGAAAATGTGCAAATATCGGTTCAGTTGATCCTGTTTGGACTTAAACATTGATGTAATAAGAGTTTTTACTCATCATATTGACCCAGAAAGTCTCATATATTTGGACTTTTATTTACACAAAGTTGTTTCTGTCATTACTCAAGGGATTCATAGCAGCTAAATAACCCGTTTGGATCAGTTCTGTCCTATTTTAATTTAGTTTTACAGGTCCCAACTTACACAAAATTGACTCTCGTGAGGTTTAAGTCATGCTATAATATCGTGACGTCATGAAAAACAGACCTGGAGTTGTGTTTTGATTCATTTCCGCATGTTTGTTTCCGCATGTTTTATTATTAGCCAAAGCTCAAAATGCTCTGTTCCACCTTGTGATGTCATGAAGTGGTAGTTTTCAAATTAACAGCTCCTTTTACCTTAAGTTCAGGAGAGATTGGTGATTCCAGGCTTGAGATAAGATATGATGGGCCTTTATTAGTCCCACAGTGGGGAAATTCCAGTATTGCACTGCACAGTTAAAGAACAAAAGGAAAATGGAACATGCAGTAAAACAAGATAGTAAATAGCTTAAAATAATTAAAAAAAATAAATTTAAAATAGGCTTTAAAATAGTTAAAATCATCCAGATGATTTTAGTGAAGGTGTTTGGAGTTTAAAAATCTACACATTCTTCCAAACAGAAAACACTCTGTTCCACCTTGTGATGTCATCAAGTGGTAATACAGGAAATGCTCCACTGTGTTTTTAAACTCCACACACCTTCACTGGAATCATTTTCAACCATTTCAGCTCTGGAATTTCCAATCTCTACAGAACATAACGGTAAAACGTAGCTGTTAACTTGAAAACTACCACTTCATGACATCACAAGGTGGGACAGGAGCATTTTGAGGTTTGGAGATGTTACAGACTAATAATAAAGTGTTACTCAGACATGTGTGAATGAAACAAAACTGAACTCCAAGTCTGTTTTTGAGGAGGTAACAGCGTTAGAACATGACTTAAAGCTACAAGAGTCCATTTTGTGTAATATAGGACCTTTAAACTGTATTGGTTGGAGATGGTGCCCTCCACACATATTTCAAATTGCTTCAGATGGACTGGTTCAACTGATTCCTGTAGTTAAACATAAATCATAAGTCTAGTTTTGATTCTCGCTTGAGTATATGGGTATTGATTCATCTAACTCTAATCGAAACGCCATCGCAAAAAGCTCTTATCCATAGACTGTATATATAAATAATTACTTGGCTAACCTGCTAGCCGCCGCATTCCAAACAGGAAGTGAGCATGGGCACTCTTCCGGCTTCATCGACTCTAGCTCCAATTCACTTTACATAGAAAAACTGTGGTCCCTCTCCCTGTAACTGCTGCTGTCAGACTCGTCACTTTGGTCTTAAATATATATTAAATATTAACCCTCTGCATTATCCTGGTGTTCGTTTCCGACGACTTCTTCCCCGAGGTCGCTCCTGCTTGTGTTACAGGTTTGATTGGATTGACAGCATTAGTAAGTGCCCGCCCCCTGCTGAACTAGCGGTGTGGGAAAAAATGGGCGTTACTTTTACACGTCTTCGCTCCTGATTGGCTCTTTGGTTGCTATGATACTCCGTCGTAACCTATCAGGCAGGTGGGACCAAGAAATGCAGTGCTCGGGGGAAGGTTTACAGTTTTATGTACAGTTAGTGACACAAGTGCAAGCAATGAAGGTAGATCCGACGACGAGTGGGGAGCGAGATGCGAGCCAGGGTCCAGGGTGAGACGTAGGTGCAGAGACAAGACGAGGAACACAGTACCGACACGGGGAAGCTGGGTCAGAGGCGAGGGTGCAGGGCTGGTCCGGAGAGCAGGATCTGAAGGGTAGCAAAAGGTCCCATGAGCAAGGTAACAACAGGCAAAAAACAAAGGTCTAGCAAGAATATTCACGTTGACACACGGACGATCTGTACCGAGTGTCTGGTCCTGGCTCCTCTTATCCACGGCAGATGGATTTCAGGTGTGCGCGGGAGGAGCCAAGAACTCCGCCCAGCTCCAGACTCACACAGGTGGGGGAGGGGAAGGAGCAAACACAAGAGGGAACACAAGAGGCAGGAAACACCGGGATCGTGACAGAATTCCAAATATGGAATCTGGCTAGAAAATCACCTTATACCTGCTCTAACCTCGATGAGCCTCATGTGACTGGAGCCGAACGCCGTGGGTGACGTCACACTCACTCAGTCCACTTCTTACACATTTCTTGTCTTAACCCGGATGTTCTGACGCAGAGACGGCCTCGCAGCGCCAACCCACTCAGAACTATTTAAAGAAACATATACACCATTGTCTTTGCATTACCCACACCTTTTGTTTATATAATCCTTCTCTCTGTGTATTAATAACTCCTCTAGAAACTGTACAATCTGATGCAATTATTATCTAACCCTAAAGTTTTGGGAGATGTTTTTTTTTAGTTGGGGAAAAAGTACCGTTTCAAAATTTTGGAGCAATTAAATTTGAGGGAACAGCTCGAAAAAGTTTCCACCGCTGCTCCTCTCTGACAGAATAAAATCCTTACATAATCAAAAAACAGCAGCCGGATTTCAAGTTGGCCTTATTTGCCATTTTGCAAGTTTAACGTTATTAACAAGAGGAATCTATTAGGTATCAAAACAAGACTATTGCTTCATCCCGGTTACTTTGATGTGTGTACAAGAAAGATGTGCTGTTTTGCACTATACAGACGCTAATTTTATCTCATAGCTCGGAGTTATGCAGTCCTCAGGGAACCTTTGGGTAAGTGCACACACGGTGGAGACAGCAGCGGCTCCTTCATCACCTCTCCTCCTCCTCCTCCTCGCCCTCCATAAGACCAACCCCAGCCCCGGTCTATAGATAATGAGGTTTTAATGTAGCAGATTTGATATGGCAGAGGTTTTTTTCCACATAGACTTATCTCCACCTCCCAGGCATTCCCAGATGAGCTGCCCCTTCACCTTCAGTCAGTGTGAATAGCTGAGGGGCAAAACCACCCCCCTGTCCCGTACCCCTCCTAATCTAATCCCCATTACTATTTTAACTCTGAATGTGTGCTGGTCAATGCCATGTGCAGTGAGTGACTTTGTGCTTTGATTTCCTTTAAAATAATACAGAACAGTTGTATCTATTCATGCATTTTTCATTTTTTGTATTAATTTGGAGCTGATTAATGAACACAAGAAGTCAGTTTATATGTATCCAGTACACTTAACGCACATTTGACTTTTTTTTTTTTTTTTCTTATTTAAGCACAAAAAGGAGTGTGAAGACGAAAATATATTAAACACTTGTCACTGTCTAAACATATATAAAGTTTAAAGTAAATACAGGGCGGCCCAAAAGTCACTGACACTTTTAAATCTTCAGTAGCTCCTATAATTTTTAAGTTATACTCACCAAATTTTAGCAGTAGATAAACTGAACCGTCCAAGACTTTTTGCAATATATACGGTTATAATTGTTCACTTACACTTGAACTTATCACTACTTAAACTAGGGGAAGTAATAATGACCTAATTTTGGGTTTGGCTCGAAACAGCCCGATCAAACACACTTTACATAACATTTAAATCATTTCCGGCTTATGACTCTTATTTGATCCTCGATGTTACGTTTTAAGTTGTTTATTGTCTGAGATTTATTCACAAACACCTTTTCTTTAAGATAGCCCCACAGGAAGAAATCGGGACTAGTCAGGTCTGTGGAGATCACATACTGCCCCCTGTCTGTGAAAAACCACTCATTATTCCTTTAACTCTGGTACAATGAGGGGTTCGTAACACCTCTGGGTTTGTGAATTTGCTGAGGGTTTGTTCCTAATGTCGTATTTGCTCAGATTAATGTCGGAAGGGTCGTTCTAAATGCTCTGAAAAAATAAAAGACAAATATTTAGAAACATAAGAGTGAGGAATTTTTTTCAACTATCAGTGACTTTTGGTCCACCTTGTATTACTAAGTGGACAAAAAAGCCAACCTAAAACAGTGTAAAGAGGTGTGTTTTCGCTATGGTCAAGTGCGCTGAGTTCAAACTGAAAAATAAATATAAAATCTAATAATTTAACTTAGCTTATAAACATATTTTTATAGTTGGAACAAAGCCCCGAAGCTCGAAAGCACAAAATCACAAATGGCTGGATCTTGCTTTCTGTATGAAAATGTAATTAAATCTCAAAACTGATTCTGAAGCATAAAATGTAGCTATAATCTTATCAGTTGTTATCTTAATGCAGAAAGACACTGTATGGCTAGGTTTTTGCTACAAGGCAGAACTACATATACTGAAATAAAATACTGTACAGTGTTTACTATGTTTAATGTCGTAATGCAGGCGAGTGGGAGCGAGAGATGCAGAACACGGGGAAAGGTTTACAGTGTGTATCTACAGTAAGTGATAATTTGCACAACAATGAAGGTAGATCTGGCGATGAGCGGTGGGCGAGGTGCAGGTCAGGGTCCAGGGGCGGAACGTGGAGTGCGGAGGAGACGACGGTGCAGGAGCAGAGGGCAAGCCGGGGTTCGGGTTTGTGGAGTGCAGGGACGGAGACAAGGCAAGCGGGGCCAGAGCGAGGAGCAGGGTGCGAGGCAGGGTCCAGTGACGTGGAGTGCAGAGGCAAGACAAGACAGACTGTACCAGGGCTGGGAAGCAGGGTCAGAGCGGAGCCAGGAGCGATGGAACTGGGACGGTCCAGGGAGCAAGATCGGGAGGGTCGCACAAAATCCAATAAGCAAGGTAACAACGAGCAAACTACAAAGAGCAAAGGACTAGCAAGATAATCACGTTGACACACGGACGATCTGACACCGAGTGTGTGGTCCTGGCTCCTCTTATCCCGCGGCAGGTGGCGTTGATTGTGCTGATGAGTTCCAGGTGCGTACAGTACAGTTTACAGTTTAATATAAGCAAATGAAAGAAAAAGTCAAATCTGTGAACTGGACAAAATGCTGTAGGACTGAAGACGTTTCGCTGCTCGTCGAAGCCGCTTCTTCAGTTCTGTTTGTAGCCCAGGTCCTAGCAAACGAGCTGTAAATAATAGTTGTGTTAGCTTCAGTGTCGCTAGCGCCTCCTTCAGACAGATATAAGGGAGTGTCCAGCAGTAATCTGACCAGAACTGAAGAAGAAGTGTCTTGGACGAGCAGCGAAACGTCTTTTTCTCCTTCAACTTTTTGTCCAGTTGACAGATTTGGCTCATACCTGGACGACTGAGGGATTACGCAGGAAGATATACGCAGATGTTTTTAGTTGATGGAAGCAGAATTCAGTTTTCTATCATTACAAACTGCTCATGTCTGGAGAAAAACACTGGTGACCTCAGGCTGCGTCATGTCAGATCTCACATCCTCCTTCTTAGATCTCGTACCGTCCAGACTCTGACAGGGCTCAACCGCTCTCGGCAAACTGCTAACGGTTACGCAAAAAGCACCATCTTTTCTTTTTTCTTCTTCTTCTTTTGTCCAACTTCTGCTGTGACTGCATGTTCCTGCATTAGTACTATTTTTGTAATTATCCAGTAATGTGTCTGTAATTATCTTAAAGGTCCTATATTACGCAAAATTGAGCTTTAATTCATGTTATAATCTTGTTACCTCCTCAAAACAGTTGAGTTTTGTTTCATTCACACATGTTTGTCCTCATCTCCAAAGCTCAAAATGCTCTGTTCCACCTTGTGATGTCATGAAGTGGTAGTTTTGAAGATAACAGCTATGTTTTAGCTTTTGTTCAGTAGAGATTGGCAATTCCAGGAGCTGAAATTATCATCCAAAATTATTCTAGTGAAGGTGTGTGGAGTTTAAAAACACAGTGGAGCACTTCCTGTATTACCACATGATGACATCACAAGGTGGAACAGAGTATTTTCAGTTTGAGAGAAGAACGTAAACAGCCTAATTCTGCAGGTTTGTTTGTGTGTTAAACATGTGTGAATGAAACAAAAAAACACAACTCCAGGTCTGTTTGTGACGAGGAAACAACAAGGGGCCCAGAATTGGACCCTCTCCATATTAATTTACACTAAAGGGGGGCCCATGTGAGGCTTCTTGCTCCGGGCCCCCAGTTTTCTCCTCAGCGATGAGTCCTCCTCCCCTTTTAGAGACCCATCTTCCCCCTCCTTTCCTCCTCTCCCTCCCCCTCCTTCTCTTCCTCCTTCTCTTCCTCCTCCTCTTCCTCCTCCTTCTCCCCCCCCCCCTCCCCCTCCTCTCCTCCTCCTCCTTCTTCCCTTTCTCCTCTCCCTCTCCCTCCTCCTCCTCCTCCTTCTTCTTCCTCCCTCCCCTTCTCCCCTTCCTCCTCCTCCTAACTTCCCTTTCCCTCATCCTCCTCTTCCTCCTCCTCTCCCTCTCCTCCTTCCTCCTCCTCCTCTCCTCCACCCCCCCTCCTCCTCCTCCTCCTCCTCCCTCCCTCTCCTCTCCTCCTCCTCCCTCCTCCTCCTTCTCCCTGTCCTCCTCTCCCTCTCCCTCCTCTCCTCCTCCTCCTCTCCCTCCTCTCCTCCCCTCCTCTCCTCCCTCCCTCCTCCTCCCTCTCTCTCCTCCTCTCCTCCTCCTCCTCTCCCTCTTCCTCCTCCTCCTCCTCTCCTCCTCCTCCCTCCTCCCCTCCTCCTCCTCTTCCTCTCCCTCTTCCTCCCCCTCTTCCTCCCCCTCCTCCTCCTCCTCCTCTCCCTCCTCTCCCTCCTCCTCCTCCTCCTCTCACCTGTCTCCACTATCGCTGCTGCTCAGGTCTGTTGTGATCTTTTTCCTCGGTAAAGCTCTTTTTATCAGACTGAAGGTGCCAAAGGGGAGCGGGGGGATGGAGGGCGGAGGCAGATGGAGGTGAAAGGTGGAGGCCCTGGGGTTGAGGAGACAGGTCTAAGTCCAGTTCGCTCCATGATGACTGACAGTAGCCTCGATCCAGGGGATTTTCAAGGTCTCAAGGTCTTAAGTGAAGTTCTTAAGGGCCAGAAGAAGAGAAGTCACAATATTTGTACCTGTTGTGTTCCAATTGTGAAAAAACATCATGATTTAACATTAATAATACTCAAAATAACTATAATATCTAACAGTTATTATTGTGACATGTGTAATTATTGATTATCAAGTCAGTATAAATGGTTATTTAAATCAGATCTTTCTGCAAAATGGACTTTTCAGAGGTTTGAACCATGTTATAGTTGTTTATTCTCATTGACCTTTTAAAGTTGAGTGATTCATTTTTGAGTTTAATCTTTAATCGACTATTTTCAAGACGCCATTTTGTCGATAAACCCTCGTTTTCACCTCACCTCTCGCCTTCGTTCTCTAATTTTATTTTCTTAATCAGTGATACTCGTAGGATTTGGCAGCGTCACAGTGTCATTTTAGTACAAACAGATAAATCGGCTGTTCGCTAGTGTGATCTGCAGCTGTCCATAGGGGGCGCCGACAGCTCCACGGCTCTTTGTCATGATGACGTCAGCTCCCATTGGACACCGCAGTTTTCTAACACGGAAGTCAGGGGATTTGTTTCTTTTATTAAGTTGTTTTACATGAATATAGCGACTCAAGGTGTGTAAATTATAACATAATGATCCACGAGTGTCAGAGGTTATAACTATAGAGCGACACAAGCAGTATATTTAATTTTTTTTCTTGTTAAAGCTGTGAATGAACCACTTTTCAATCCCATTCTCTACTGTGAGTTTGTGGATATGCCAGGTCCAAGTGCAGTGCATTTTAAGAATATCGATATTTTAAAGGTATTGTACTGTATTGTTTAGTATATTTCAGATTTGGTTTTCAGTTTTCAGTTTTCAGGGCTGGTTGGTGAACCCCAGGTGCTCGTATGTGATAAGACTCGGTGACTCTTGGGGTCTTATCGGATGACTCAGTTCTTCAAAACGTTCACTGACCCTTGTTTAGATCGAGCCGCTTTGAACATGGAACCTGCTGTTTGTCATCTCTGTGTCACCTGTTCACGTCATTCACTATTTCACACGGGGGCTCATGTGTGCGAGATTAAACCAACGTGAAGTTATAACGACTGTAATGTGAGGTTCATTAAATAAACATTCTGCTTTACAGTGGTCCCTCGTTTATCGTAGGGGTTACGTTCTAAAAATAAACCGCAATAAGCCTAATCCGCAAAGTATCAGCTTTATTTTTTACAGTTGTTCTATATGTTTCTTGTCTGTAAAACCCCTCACCACACACTTTATACACTTTTCTCACACAGGCATTAACATTTTCTCACATTTCTCTCTTGTTTAAACACTCTCAAAGTTCAAACCTTCGTCGGTGCCTTTGTCGGTGCAGAACGTTTCATCGACATTGTGGGTTTTGTCGGGGAGAAAACTTGCAAACATACAGCACTTCAGAGTCACACTGTGATCCAACATTTATGTAAATTTGTCTGACACATTCTGTACTGTACAGGAGACACGGAGGAGACTGATGGACAATGGTCTACAGTCCCTCAGCCAATCAGGACGCAGAACACAATGGTCTACAGTCCCTCAGCCAATCAGGACACAGAACACAATGGTCTACAGTCCCTCAGCCAATCAGGACGCAGAACACAATGGTCTACAGTCCCTCAGCCAATCAGGACGCAGAACACAATGAACATTCATACGCTGTAAAAAAAAAAAAAAAAAAAAAAAAAGAAAAATTGCACAAATAATCTGCGAGACAGAGAGGTTCAAAAGGAAGAAGAAACAATGAAAGGCTAATGATTAAACATGAATTTTGTAACTTGAGAAAGACACTGCCTGTTTGTCTCCAGGGAGATGATGTTGCTTTGCTTGGAAAGTCCCACAGTATGACATTAAACAAAGCTTTCTTGCATTTATCCAGTTACAGGTGTTGCTCAAACAAACCTCGAAATACATGCTTTCTATATTCTGGACTCGATCTGTAGCTTGACCTGATGAGGCCATGTACTTCTCTCCATGGAGATGCCATACTGCGGAACATTCCAGGCCAATCAATATCATCTCCATGGAGACTAGTAGATGTTGTGCCCTCCGATTAACACATTTGATAAAGCAATTGGTCGTTTCCATGTGATGAGGGGAAGAGTCAAAAATTCCCTATTGATTACATTGTATTTTGCCATGAAATATCCAAATGTTGAACCTGATCATTTCTATTAGTGACTAGACCCGATAATTCACTGTATCAGGTGGGTTAAGTGTCTTGCCCAAGGACACAACGACAGCATTCATCTGTCAGGGGCTAGAATCGCACCGCCAACCTGTTTTTAAGTCGAGACCGGGATTCGTCAACCTTCAAATCCATGGCCAAACACTATCAGCTCTAACTGTATTCATTTTTACTCCCTCGATCTTTATTCAATATTGTCGCCCTGTAAAAAGCCGTGATATCGTCTGAAACCCAGCACTAGACAAGTGGCTCTAATGTTATCCCTGATGGTGTCCAATAGCGTACACCATTCATCTGCGCTCGAACTCCACCTGGATTTCATCTGTTCATCCCTTCAGCTAACGCCAAATTTACTCTCTCCTTCATCCGAGTGTGTCAGGTATGAAGAATGGTGTCTCGGGGCGTTATGACACTATCTACCCTCCATCTTTCTCTTGTGTAGGTGCAGTCGTCGGTGTTGAACAGCTCGGCGATGCAGAGCGAAACGACCAGCGTGGTTCTGGAGGGGCTGAGGCCTGGGACCGGGTACGTGGTGCAGGTCAGAGCTCGGACCGTGGCCGGGTACGGAGCCTACAGCAAAGAGATGCTGTTCCAAACCCTGACAGACGGTGAGTGGTGTCACGATGCTGATATTTCAAACTGGGTTTCAACCAGGGCCGGCGCCAGACATTGTTTGGTTGGAGGAGCTAAGGGGGGGCTAAGGTCGTAAATGCCGGTGCTCACTTACTGTGTTTGTTTTGCTGTTTTAAACTAATTTAACTGTAGTTAGTCCCTGTAGTGATCTATAAAACCTAATATGCAATTATATATTTTTTTATTGTAGTCTCAGTATCAGAGTTTAGGGTAGCACCAGGGGGGACTCGAGGGGGCAATCACAGAGCCTTCAAAAATAAAGATTTCACTCAATACTTGATACTAAAATTTCAAACCGGACTTCAACCAGGGCCGGAGCCAGACATTTTTGGTTGGAGGAGCTAAAGGGGGGGCTAAGGTCTTCACTTAACATGTTAATTTAGAGCCCACAGTGTTTGTTTTGCTGTTTTAAACTAATTTAAATGCAGTTAGCCTCTGTAGTGATTTATAAAACCTAATATGGATTGGATTTTTTTTTTTTTTTAATTGTAGTCTCATTTTGAAGGCTCTGCGGTTGCGCCCCCTAGTGCCTCCCTAAACTCTGATACTAAAGAAATCGCTCCATACTCATTATTAAAATTTCAAACTGGACTTCGACCAGGGGCGGTGCCAGACATTGTTCGGTTGGAGGCGTTAAGGGGGGGCTAAGGTCTTCAAGTAGGGTGCCCAATTAACATGTTCATTTTGAGAGCCCTCCTCCCGCCCACTGTGCTTCTTTTGCGGTTTTAATCTAATTTAAATGTAGTTAGCATCTGTAGTCATTTTTAAAAACTAATTTGGATTTTTTGTTTCTTATTAAATTGTAGTCTCATTGTGAAGGTTCTGTAGTTGCCCCCTCAAGCCCCCCCCCTGGCACCACCCTAAATTCTGATACCAAGGAAATCGCTCCAAATACTTATAATTTCAAACTGGATTTCGACCAGGGGAGGAGCCAGACATTGTTTGGTTGGAGGAGTTAAGGGGGGGCTAAGGTCTTCAATGGGGGTCCCCACTTAACATGTTAATTTAAAGCCTTTTAACAATAGAGCTTCATTGTTTGTTTTGCTGTTTTAAACTAATTTAAATGTAGTTAGCCCTTGTAGTGGATTTTTTTTTTTTTTTTTAATTGTAGGCTCTGTGGCCCCCCCTGGCACCTCCCAAAATTCTGATACTAAAGAATTTACTCAACTCTCGATACTGCTACCACAATGAAGATTTAAAACGCTCCTTTTTAGTAATGGGATGTAATTTTCATATACAAAATAATATTAGTTTGTTTATTTTAGCATGACGTCTTGTATTTGTTGTGATGAAGCTTAAAATTATGTTACAAATGTTTAGTAAATCTCAAAGTTTGATCAGACACTGGACAAACACTCATATGTAGAGATAGATCAATACATCGGGCCGATATTTGGACCGTTTTAGAGTGTCGGCTGTTGGCTTTAAATCTCCAGCAGAGGGCGATATTTTGTTTTGGTTGATCTTCTGCCTAAAAAAATCTTTATATTAACACTTAAATATAAAGAGATGGCTGCGCAAAACAAAACTACACAACTCTTTTTTAGGCTTGTGCGAGTTTGTAGTAAATTGAAATTACGTCTTTTGGGGAAAATAATCAAAATCGGTCCAACATATCGACCCCAAAACATCGGCAGATCTGATCAGCCGTTGGTTGCTCTGGATTTTAAGCGATCTGCATAGACATCGGCCATAAAAAAAAAAACATACTGGTCAATTTTTTTCAATTAGCATCTGATTCGATTTGAACTTTTGGGATTCTGAGTAATGCTATTTTTATTTCTCAAAAATGCCGTTTGGTTGAGTTTGTAGACGTACATTTAGACACTTTTACACTATAACTTGAAATCCATGGGTTTCAGAATGATGAAAAATTAGCACCGTTACCGTAGCGATTCGCAATTTAAAAACAAATACGACCTCTTTTGAACGCTGAAAACCCCGTGAATACAGAAACCCACGAACAGGACCGTCCAGCTGTTTCTGATTTGTGATTTTATAATAAAACTCAGGATTTTCTAGTCAAAATCGAATCAGTCGTACTGGGGAAATTGTCACAGCCCAAACATGTTAAGTACTTCATTAATATGAGTGATCATGGTTAAAATGATTATGCAAATCGAAAGCACCAACGAGCCACTGGAGAGTTTTTAACTAGGACACAGCAAAAACAAATCATTTCAATCCAGGCGGAACAATCGAAAAACAGTAAGAAAGTAGATATTTCAGATAAGAAGTACTGTAAGTCTGTTAGTGTAGTACAAATACCACAGAGAAAGCTCGATACGTGAAACTGCTGTTATGTAATTAAATACTTTACATTACCACACTTAAAGAGTCTGTATTACACAAAACTTTTAGTCATGTTCTAATGTAGTTTCCTCCTTAAAACAGACCTGGAGTTGTGTTTTGTTTCATTTTTATTATTAGTCTGTACATCTCCAAAGCTCCAAATGCTCTGTCCCACCTTGTGATGTCATGAAGTGGTAGTTTTCAAGTTTACAGCTCATTTTAACTTAATCTCAGTGGCAGATTGACAATTCCAGGTCTGAAATCATCCAAATGATTCTATAAATGAAGGTGTGTGGAGTTTAAAAACACAGTAGAGCACTTCCTGTATGACCACATGATGACATCACAAGGTGGAACGGAGTGTTTTCGAGAGAAGAACTCAGGCTAAATACGCAGGGTGTGAATGAAACAAAACACAACTCCAGGTCTGTTCGTGACGAGGAAACGACATTATAACGAGCGCTAATCAACACGAAAATGAACTTTTAAAATCGCTAATGTACATGTAGATTCATAAATACCTCGTACTTTCCAACAGGGAGAAGGAGGATGTGGAGCTTGAAGCTGAGAAGTAATTAGATTGTGTCCTACTTAAAGTTTGTCTGGAAGCGATGTGTTTATCTGCATCAGAGTTCCACACTGGCAGCTTTTATGTCAGCACAACCACTTTAGATTTGCAACAGAAGACGCACAGTCGAGAGAGTCGTGTTTTTCCCTTTGACGAAGTCTTTACAAAAGTGAAAATATTTACTGTTTGTTGTGTCGTTACAGATGAGTACAAGTCTGAACTGGGGCAGCAGCTCTCCCTCATCGCCGGCTCGCTCGTCGGCGGAGTCTGCATCGTGTCACTCGTCGCCATAGCAATAATCTGTTCCAGGTATTGAGAGTTACTGCAGTAGCAATGCATCATGGGTATATAAAATTACTCTGTGGTTAAAGCGCATGTACATTAAATGAAAGCTCGTGCGGTGAAACATGTGAGTGGATTCTGCAGATTAAATGTGAATGAGTAAAGCAACATTAACTTTTTTATTAGGCGTTTTACAGTTAGCTCTGAATTGGCAGTTTTGCGATGGGGTCCCCTGCATGATGGTCTCTGGCATGAGATTAACACGCTCATTACCTCAAACGGATCGCTCTTTTACTGCAGTGATACTTCTGCATCAACAGTAAAAAAAAAAAAAAATCTATTTAGCTTTTAATTTTAAGTAATTTGATTAAGTTTAACATACAAAATTTACACTTGATTAAGTAGCACGCTAGCTAGCTCGCTGCGTCTCTCCGACTACGAGTATCATAGCAACCAAAGAGCCAATCCAGAGCTAGGATGTCGAAGGTAACGCCCCTTCCTGTCCCGTCCGCACCACTGGTTTAGCAGGGAGCAGGAGCTTAGCAACGCTGTCAATCAAACCTGTTGCTAACGCTAGCGGGAGCGACCTTGGGGAAAGAAGGCGCCTGATTTACGTGTTGTTAATGTTCATATCGTGAGTTATGGACAAAATAGTGAAATAAAAAACCCAGGATCATGTAGAGGGTTAATACGAACATTTTAAGACCAAAATGACGAGTCTGACAGCAGCAGTTACAGAGAGAGGAGACACACTTCCTGTTTGGAACGCGGCGGCTAGCAGGTTAGCTATATCCATTTATATATAGAGTCTGTGCTCAAAGCTAACAGTCACTTTCAACAAGCTATTCAAATGAATTAAAATAAAGACTACACAATTATTTTTATTTGTAGAATACTTTAGTTTGTGCTGTTTTTATATTTATTATGCCTCAAAATTAGCTTTAGCATTAGCACAAAGACACAAACATGTCTTTTTCTAAACACAGAAGTGTCTCTGGTGAAGTATTAATTTTATTTGTGTCGTGTTTAACATTAGCGACGTCCACCTGCAGCTCCCTGTCCTGTGTCTGACCCTCTAACCTCTGACCTCTGACCCCTGACTCACCTGTACCTCCCTGTCCACTGTCTGACCCTCTAACCTCTGACCCCTAACCCACCCGTACCTCCCTGTCCACTGTCTGACCCTCTAACCTCTGACCCCTAACCCACCCGTACCTCCCTGTCCACTGTCTGACCCTCTAACCTTTGACCTCTGACCCCTAACCCACCTGTACCTCCCTGTCCTCTGTCTGACCCTCTAACCTCTCACCTCTGACCCCTAACCCACCTGCAGCTCCCCATCCACTGTCTGACCCTCTAACCTCTGACCCCTAACCCACCCGTACCTCCCTGTCCACTGTCTGACCCTCTAACCTGTGACCTCTGACCCCTGACTCACCTGCAGCTCCCTGTCCACTGTCTGACCCTCTAAACTCTGACCTCTGACCCCTAACCCACCCGTACCTCCCCGTCCACTGTCTGACCCTCTAACCCCTGACCTCTGACCCCTAACCCACCTGTACCTCCCTGTCCTCTGTCTGACCCTCTAACCTCTGACCCCTAACCCACCCGTTCCTCCCTGTCCACTGTCTGACCCTCTAACCTCTGACCTCTGACCCCTAACCCACCTGTACCTCCCGTTCACTGTCTCTGACTCTGACCCTGAAAACCCCCAAACGACCCTCTAACCTGACCTCTGACCCACTCACCTGCAGCTCCTGTCCACTGTCTGACCCTCTAACCTCTGACCTCTGACCCCTGACTCACCTGCAGCTCCCCGTCCCCTGTCTGACCCTCTAACCTCTGACCTCTGACCCCTAACCCACCTGTACCTCCCTGTCCACTGCCTCATCTCTAAATATTTACTAATTTTAGCATCACTCAAAAGCTAAAACCTCAGAAATAAAACTGCACAGGAAGTAGTGACGCTCAAGTGCGGTTGGGGGCGCTGTTGTGCACCGAGCCTGTACGATTCCAGTGTCCACCCAGGATTATAGTATGTTATAATCTTGCCAAAACTATTTTAACCCACTTCCACTAACTACAGCGCACTCTGAACCTAAACGTGCTGCAGGTGAACAGTGTTGACCACAGCAGATATTTAAATTAGATATTTTTTTCTTTTTTCCTGACACGACGTCGCCTGTTCTTCCCGCTGTTTTTTAATCGTCTGGCTGTGCACTCATTGATAAACAACACATTAAAATAGGCTAAAAAGAAGCTTGTCCAAGTGTGAATCGGTTCTATACAGTGTTTTAGATTCTGTCGTTGTCACATTTAAACTGGGTGAAGCTAAACCAGCTGCGAACGCCCTGGAACGAGAGGTTACCGGGTTCTACAGCGATTCTCATGGCTCTTTCTGACTCACATCTGTTTGATATGTATCCGAGTTCTCCCAGTTTATAGATCGAGGCTGTAGTCATCGTCTGATTGGCCACGTCACCTCTGCATGTGTCACTTGGGTTTATCTCCTGATTTTGAAATGCAGCAAAACAAGCATCACCAGGAGAAAATAATCTACTTTGAGTTTAAATGTACATGTCGTATTGCGCTTGTGTCGCTCTGTAGTTATAATGTGTGACACTCGTGGATCATTTTGTTATATTTGCACATTTTAAATCACAATATTCATCTAAAACGACTTAATAAAGAAACGAGTCCACTGAGTTCTGTGTTAGAAAACTGTGGTGTTCAGTTGGAGCTGTAAACGTCATCAGTCATCATCATCACAAAGAGCCGTGGAGCTGTCGGCGCCCCCTATGGATAGATGCACATCACACTAGCGAGCATCAGAGTTTTACAAAGTTGTACCAAAATGGCGACGCGCTGCTGAATCCTACAAGTATCATCGATTAAGAAAATAAACCCAGAGAAGGAAGTGTGGGTGTGAACAGGTGGAGGTGAAAACGAGGATTAATCTGCAAAATGGCAGATTAAAGATTTACTCAAACATAAATTACTCCAAATACAACTTCAGAGGCTCAATGAGAAGAAACGACTAGAACATGGTTAAAATCTATGGAAAGTACTTTTTGCAAAATGGATTTGCTTTAATAAAATAATATTAAAAACCTTATTTTTTTCACTTTTAATCTGAAAAACTAAAATAAAACATCGTGATTAATCCCATGTCTCCCTGCCCTTTGCAGCATAAGTAGAAGTATCTTTCACATTTGCTCCAACTATTGTGAATCCGGTTATGCCACTAGGCAGAGTTACAAGTCGCATCTGTGGAGAGGCGAGCCCACGCAACAGTCACCAGGAAAATGATGCATGTTTCTCAAAGTTCTTCAGCCTTAGAAACACTTGTATTTGAAAAATGGATAGATAGATATGTTTAAAGGTGATTCAAACTATAGCAGACGGAGCATAATAGTTCTTCAACGCCCTACACTCCAGGCAACGCAACAAAATCTCTATGGAAACAAGGACGCTACGGACCCTCCACCAGAAAAGCTACATCGTGCGTCTTTAAACTGAAAGTAGATATTTTCCTCCCGGTGATGCAGCTCTATGTAATTCTGAGTTTGAACTTGAAAACCCAATGATGAAACGATGGGTAAAAGTTAGCCGTGACTTTAGCCTGACCCTGGTGCACGGCCGACAGTCGCTCAGCACCTCGTGAATGCTGGGTAAATTACGTTTGCAGATGGGATCAGTTGGCATATTAACTATTACACAGTTGGCTCCGATCTCAAATGAAAGCCCGTAACGTGAGCTGACAACACCAAAATAACAAGTCACTCTAGTCTAATGAATTCCTGATAGATTTCGCTTTTGTGGGATTCGCCGGGACAATTATTTTACCTCAACCCAGATAAAGAAAGACGACAGCCAATTAGCATTTTAGTGTCACAACTTTTTAAAATTTGATGTGATTTTTGTCTCTTCCAATTTCTCCCCTGTGGCTGTAGGAGGCGGCAGAAGGAGAGTGTATACGGGGACAAGCTGCAGCAGTACAACACTGGAGGTACTACGAGTATATTTATGTCATGATATCAGAAATGAGACGGATTTAAGACCTGGAGCTTCTGACTGAGAAAGAAACTCGACATATAGGTTTACTTTAGACTATAGTATGAATCAGAAGAGCTGATGTTTGATTCTGGTTCTTCTGAATAACCTTGAGATGTCTTACTGCACTGCAAAGTACTCAAAGAAGTACTTTTTACTCCAAAATGTGAGTTTAAATGTTAAATATAAGCGTTAAGTCATGTTCTAATGCTGTTTCCTCCTCAAAAACAGACCTGGAGTTGTGTTTTGTTTCATTCACGCAAGTTTGAGTAACACTTAATTATTAGTCTGTACATCTCCAAAGCTCAAAATGCTCTGTTCCACCTTGTGATGTCATGAAGTGGTAGTTTTCAAGTTTTCAGCAGCTATTTTTCACTTTTAGTTCAGTAGTAGATCGGCAATTCCAGGAGCTGAAATGATCCAAATGATTCTAGTGAAGTTGTGTGGAGTTTAAAAACACAGTGGAGCACTTCCTGTATTACCACATGATGACATCACAAGGTGGAACAGGGAGTTTTTGGTTTGAGAGAAGAAAAAACACAACTCCAGGTCTTTTTGTGATGACAAAACAACATAAGAACAGATCAGAAAATCGAGTAATATAAGCTCTTTAAGTATTTTTGACTGATAGGACTTTAGGACGACATTTAAGACAGATGTAAGGAAATGTTCAGCAGTAATTTGACCAGAACTGAAGAAGCGGCGAAACGTCTTCACTCCTACAACTTTTTGTCCAGTTGATAGATTTTACTTTTGGCTTTTACTTTGGATCAGACCTGGACGACCTGGACAGACGTACCGGCATACAGTTACTCAAAATTAGCATTCCGAGTCTGTATTCTCAATTTATGTAATCAGTCAACTTAAATTTGACTCTAACAGAGACTTCCTGTACTTTTAATATCTGTGTAATCCCTCAGTCGTCCAGGTCTGATCCATCACAATCGAGAAAGAGAAGGAGCTAACTACACTAAAACTCAAAACACCTTTTGTTTTTCTGTTTGTAGGCTTGATCTAAGTGTGCCCTGTACCTGAGACCTACTTAGCAGAGTCATTCAAGCCCCTAACGAGTGATTTCACACCTATTAGCATCCTAGCCATAGCTTTAGCCTCCTTTCAGACAGATATAAGGCAGTGTCCAGGAGTAATCTGACCAGAACTGAAGAAGCGGCTTGGACGAGCAGCCAAACGTCTTCACTCCTTCAACTTTTTGTCCAGTTGTCCAGATTTTTTTTTCATTAGGTACTTCTAATCCTGCATTCCTCACGTGCGACTGTTTCTCTGCAGAAGTGACGTTGAGGCCGGACATGTTTAACGGCCCCACTCCCACGGTCACGTTCCCGACTTTATCCGAGGGTCACAGTTCACCGGGGGTCAAGATCTACATCGACCCCTTCACCTACGAGGACCCCAACGAGGCCGTGCGGGAGTTCGCCAAAGAGATCGACCCTTCCTGCGTGAAAATAGAAGAAGTCATCGGCTCAGGTAGGAACTGTCCCTCTTCATAGGTTCCATAGGACAAGACTCTGAGACCTTATTCCAGAAGGTCCCATGAACGCCGCCTTCGTCATTTGGGTTGTATAATTTTGTCTGGAGCTGCTGATCTTGACAGGAAATAGGTTCTTTAGGGACCACAGAGCCGTTTTGAAGCTTCCCAGAGAATCGGCGCAGTGTTAACTTGTTGTTGCCCATAAACATTCATTCAATTCAATTCAATTTCTTTTATTGTCAAATGTGCATATACATACAAGATGAATAGCGCAGATGAAATTTCTGTTCTCTCCCACCTCAGTGCAAACTTAAATGTGCCAAAAAGATTAAATAAGAAGAATAAATTAAAAAATTTGCAAACAAGAAAAAGAAGAAATGTGCAAACCACAAAAGAGAAATGTGCAAACCACAAAAAACGAAATGTGCAACCCTTCAATTAACATTAAGACAAACAAAACAGAAAACATACAAGTGTAAACAGCCGGAGATTGCGGGTAAAGTGAGGTAGTGATTAAGTAACAATTATTGATTGTCCATATAAAAGTGAGGTAGTGCTTCATAGTCCGGTTTTCTCAGTGAGTGACAGGGGGCTGAGGGGGGGCAGAGTGGAAAAGTGAGGGTAGGGCAGGGAGAGAGTTGAGTCTCCTGACAGCCTGGTGGAAGAAACTGTCCTGGAGTCTGCTGGTTCTGGCCTGAAGGCTCCGCAGTCTCCTCCCTGATGGCAGCAGGCTGAAGAGGCTGTGAGATGGATGGGTGGGGTCGCCTGCAATCCTGGTGGCTTTTTGCGGGTGAGGCGGGAGTGATAGATGTCCAGTAGAGAGGGGGGGAGAGGAACACCGATGATCCTCTCAGCTGCTCTGACGATGCGCTGCAGAGTCTTTTTGCAGAGGACGGTGCAAGAGCCGTACCACACCGTGATGCAGCTGGATAGGATGCTTTCGATGGTGCCTCTGTAGAAGGTCCGAAGGATGGGGGCCGGAGCTCTTGCTCTTTTCAGTTTGCGGAGGAAGTAGAGGCGTTGTTGAGCTCTTTTGGCCAGTGATGCAGAGTTGCTGCTCCAGGAGAGGTCCTCAGAGATGTGCACACCCAGGAACTTGGTGCTGCTCACTCGCTCCACTGCAGCACCGTTGATAATAAGTGGAGCATGCTGGGTGTGCGCTCTCCTAAAGTCCACAACAATCTCCTTCGTCTTCTCCACATTCAGGTGGAGATTGTTGTCCTTGCACCACGTGGCCAGCCTGTTTACTTCACTCCTGTAGCTCGTCTCGTCGTTGTTGTGGATGTGGCCGAGTACAGTTGTGTCGTCCGCAAACTTAATGAAAAGGTTGGAGCTGGATGTTGGGGTGCAGTCTTGAGTCAGAAGGGTGAAGAGGAGGGGACTCAGCACACATCCCTGGGGGCCCCTGTGTTCATCACGACCGTGCTGGATGTGTCGTTACCTACTCGAACTGACTGTGGTCTCCCCGTCAGGAAGTCTAGCAGCCAGTTACACAGGGAGGTGCTGAGTCCCAATCGGTCCAGTTTGTGGATGAGCTGCTGGGGGATGATGGTGTTGAATGCTGAGCTGAAGTCGATGAACAGCATTCTGACGTGTGAGTTATTGGTCTCCAGGTGGGTGAGGGCTGAGTGGAGGGCGATGGAGATGGCATCATCGGTGGAGCGATTAGACCGATATGCAAACTGGAAGGGATCCCAGGGGGGGGGAGTAAAGATCTGATGTGTGTTGCATGACCAGCCGCTCGAAGCACTTCATGAGGATGGGAGTGAGTGCAACCGGGCGGTAGTCATTGTGGCAGGTGGGAGTCGGCTTCTTCGGGACTGGAATGATGGTGGTGGTCTTGAGGCACGTGGGGACAACAGCTTGGCTCAGTGAGATGTTGAAGATGTCAGTGAAGACATCAGTGAGCTCCACAGCACAGTCTCTCAGGGACACGGCCAGGGATGTAGTCGGGGCCTGGGGCTTTCCTTACATTTATCCCTTTGAGGGAACGTCTCACACTATCCTGGGATAGTGTCAGCGTCTGGTCGCCGGGAGGGGGTGGAGTTTTCTGAGCTGTGGTGCTGTTGTTTATCTCAAAGCGGGCAAAGAAGTCATTGAGCTGGTTCAGCAGCAGCAGAGGAGTGGAGCTGTCACAGGTCTGCGGAGGTGGCTTGTAGTCTGTGATGGACTGAATTCCTCTCCACAGGTTCCTGGTGTCTCTGCTGTCCCTGAAGTGGTCAGCGATCCTCTCAGAGTACTGCCTCTTTGCCACCCTGATACCACGTGCCAGATTGGCCCTGGCTGTCCTCAGGCCGGCCATGTCTCCAGCTTTGAAGGCCACGTTCCGAGCCCTCCAGAGCCTGTGGACTTCTCCTGTCAGCCACGGCTTCTGGTTTGCTCGGATGGTGATGGTTCTTGTGACCGTGACATCGTCCATACACTTCCTCATGTAGGACGTGACTGTCTCTGTATATTCCTGGAGGTCAACAGAGTTATTATATGTGGCTGCTTGTCTGAATATACTCCAATCAGTGGTGGAAAAACAGTCCTGGAGTGCCTCTGTGGATCCCTCTGGCCACACACGTACCTGCTTGAGAACTGGTTTGGTGACTTTAACCAGTGGTCTATATGCTGGCATTAGCATGACAGTGGAGTGATCTGAGGCACCAAGGTGGGGGAGGGGAAGGGCTTTGTAGGCTCCTTTCTGTACAGTGAAAACATTGTCCAGAATGTTATTTCCTCTTGTAGCAAAGTTTATGTGTCCATGGAGTTGAGGGAAAACGCTTTTGGGGTTTGCATGATTGAAATCCCCAGCCAGAATGAGGAAGGCATCAGGATGGGCTGTCTGCTGGTCACTGATGAGCTGGTGGAGTTCGTGCAGTGCCTCACTCTTGTTGTTGGTAGAGGAGCTGGGAGGGATGTAAACTGCCACCAGCAGAATGGCACTAAACTCCCTCGGCAGGTAGAATGGCCGGCATCTGATGATAAACAGCTCCAAAAGTGGTGAGCAGTGTTTGCAGACCACAGCGGCGTCACGGCACCATGCGTCACTGATGTAAACACAGAGTCCCCCGCCGCGAGTCTTCCCTCCCTCGACGAGAGCTCTGTCGGCCCGGTAACATGTTAACCGGGCTAGATCGATAGCATGGTCCGGGACGTTGTTATTAAGCCACGTTTCCACAAACACAAAGACACAGCACTCACTCACAGTCTTGGAAGTAGCGCGGAGTAGTCGAATGTAATCCAGTTTATTGTCTAGTGAGCGTACGTTGGCCAGTGTAATGGATGGGACGGCTGGCCGGTGTGGGCAAGCCGCTAGTCTGGCCCGGATACCTCCGCGCTTCCCCCTTTTCTGCCTCCGCATTATCCGCTTGTGGCGCCTCCACCGTGGGATGGATTCAGGAGCGGGGGTCGGCGAGTGGACAGGCTTCCGGAGTAGATCACAGTCGAGTAGTACCTCCGCGTCTGCTGGGCTAATATCCACAAAAGTAGTACTGCCGATGGAGAGCAGAAACTCACGGGGGTACGTTCGTCTTGTGGTCAGTGGACACGACAAAGTAGGACAAATACACGTAGACGAACAACACAAAAAACATAAAAACGCCGGTGGCTTGGGGGAGAGAGAAGCCGCTGCGTGTGCACGCGCCGCCATGTTTCCTTTTCATTGAACATTTGACACAAACTAACCTACTTTACATGATATTTTAGCGCTGAAACTTTTCTCAAATTCTCCATTGAAAAGAACAGGATTTCCACTTAACCCGGAAGTGCTACTCAAAGGATTGCGTGGTTTAGTTACGAGGTTAATAGCACATTTAAAGCAACTTCAGCTGAGCGAAGTGCTTCACATAATAGTCGCCAAAAAATAAATATAAAGAATAGCATGATGCATAGAAAAAGAACAATAAAAAACACCAATATATCATGTGTAGCTAGTGTTAAATACCAGGGAGACGAGGTGGGTTTTCAGTCTGGTCTTAAACTGTGTTAAAGACTGGGAGGATCTGACAGGCAGAGGGCGCTGTTCCAGAGTCTGGGTTTTACCAGTTTTATGTCGCCTCAAAAAAGTGTGAACTAAGACATGATTCACAGTGAACAAATAGTTTATTAAGGTTATTAAAGGTGTAGATTTATGACGTGTGACCAGATGTTCTTGTGTCAGTCTCTTTTACTTTCCATTTGAATATTTGGATTCGTTTTCTGACTCCCCCTGTTGGCAATAGACGGGAGCATTTATAAAGGTTTTGGCTGCTGAGCGACGATAGCTCAGTTGGAGTGTTTGTCCACTGATCTGAAGGTTGGCGGTTCGAATCCCGCTCTCGACATAGACATCATCGGTTGAGCGGGCAGATCCAATGACCCACAAGTTGGCGATGCGATTCCAGCTCCCACAAAAAACGCTGTTGTTGTGTCCTTGGGCAAGACGCTTAACCCACCTCGCCCCCAGTGTAGTGTCTGTGCACACTGGTGTATAAATGGGTGTGTGTTTCCTTGATGTAAAGCGATTTGAGTGACTTAAACGTGGAAAAACGATGTATAAAAATGTGACTATTTACCGTTTACTACCAACATGAAGCTAACCAGGAAAATTCTAAACTCAAACTTTTTATATAGCGCGATTCTAGCTCCTGTGGACACTTTACGCACTTTAGAAATAATGAATAAGTGATCAGAATTAATATTGTTAATAAAAGGGATAAAAAGGGTCGATAATAATCATTTGTGGGACGTTTTATATAATTGTGATAATTGGCAACAAAGATAATTGCTGTTAAATCACCAGAATGTGCAGGGGAAAAAAACAAAAAATGACTTATCCACAAGGGAGTCAACAGGGAGGACAAAGAGGTGTGTTGTCCCAAAATTGGACTCTCTACATATTAATTTGTATTAGAGGGGGGCCCATGTCAGACTTCTTGCCCCTGGCCTCCCAAATTTCAGTTGATGGCCCTGCTCATCCAGAATATTCTCCAGAATATAAGATTTTAAACTGTCAGAAAATTTAATAATTATCGTGTGATATAATCGTTAACCGCAGTTATTTTGGCCATGATAATCGTGATTTCAGTATCGTCCCAGGTCTAATCAGAAAACTGCAGGTTTTTTGGAGATGTTTTGTTTAAATAACGCTCCACCATAATAAAAAGTTCCTTAAATATAAACTCTGTCCCATCCTGGTTAAACTCTGAAAAAAATTTGTATTAGAGGGGGGCCCATGTCAGTCTTTTTGCCCCTGGCCTCCCAAATTTCAGTTGACGGCCCTGCTCATATAGAATATTCTCCACTAGATCATAATTGTTTTTACTGATGACAAAGTACAAGACTATAACACTTCTTTAAGATTAAAATTACAATTATTCATATCGATAAGATTTTAAACTGTCAGAACGTTTAATAATTATCGTGATATAATTGTTAACCACAGTTATTTTGGCCATTATAATCGTGATTTCAGTATCTATCTATATCTATCTATACTGCAGGTTTTTTGGAGATGTTTTGGTTGGTTTAAGTAACACTCTGCCATAATAAAAAGTTCCTTAAATATATCCTCTAATTAATACCCAGTGTGTACACAAAACACAAATACAGCTGGACTTCTTGACATACTGTAAATGTGCATATCTGGGCTTTTTATTTTAATGAGGCTGAAGTGTCACATAAAACAAAAGGTAATCTATGGGAGTGTATTAAACCATGTGCGCTCAAGACGGCGTCAGGCCTGGCATCGGGGCGCGGGCTTTTTATGATATTATTGCGTTTTATTATTTCCTTTGAAGTCAAGCGCCATGTTTTATTCATGAAGAAAACTTTGGCAAGAATAAATTAAAAGTGTCCTCAGCCGTTCATTTTGGGATCGCAGAGCCACTGTGTGATGTGGAGATGTGGGACGACTGGCAGCTGGTTCAAGTCGTACTCGCAATACTCGACTTCGGATATACACAAGTACATACTGCATGAAGTACTGCTCATAGGATGCAGTGTGTAAATTGGTGGAATGTAGCGAAGCACATGTAGAAAAGTACTGTACTTAAGTATAATGGTTAGGCTCAAAAAAGTACATTTTACAGTGGATACTTTTTACTTTTACTTCTCTACATTTGAGAGCAGTATCTGTACTTTCTACTCCACTACGTTTTATGAACAGGACTGAAAAGTAAAAAGTGCTTTTCATATGATTTGAGGGGTTATTTTTACTATCCAGACTGAAGTTTTCCAGTTTAAGCTGTGACTTTGAGCAAAATTTATGAAAAAAAAATGAAATTGATTCGCATTTCAACCATTGGCCAAAATATGTACCTTTTTCATTACATTTACACTTTAACAAAGTAACAAAACCTGTGTGAAATACTTTTAAAGGGTACTTAAATACTTGTGAGTAGATGTTTCATGTGATAACTTTGTACCTCTGTATCTGTACTTTTACTTAAGTAACATTGAGTACTTCATCCACCTCTGGTAAAGACAGACGGGGTAGTATTCAGTTTCATTCCTCACGTGTTACATTTACCTTGAGAAAATACATAAACTACTACGTTTACTCCTATTTGAGTAGTATTTTTGGTAAATGGTCGTGGTCACATTTTTCTACAGCTCTTTTCCACCTTTAAGTCTCAAAGCTCCTTACATCAAGGAACCACTGACGCATTCACACACCAATGTACAAACACACTGGGGGCGAGGTGGGTTGCCCAAGGACACAACAGCAGTATTCATGGGAGCTTGAATCACATCACCAACCTGTGGGTCAGTGGATCTGACCGTCAGCCAGTGATGTTTGTGTCTTCGGATCAGTGGACAAACACTCTATTAACTGAGCTGCTGTCGCTTTAGTGTAACAGAACTCGTACTTGAGTTAAAGGTTTGTTTCCTCTTCCTTCTGTGAGATGTGTCATTTTTCTGATCAGGTTGATGTAAACGAGCGTTTTCTCTGAGAGCGGCGCTTGGGCCAGTGTGAGCCCAACTGTCTCACTCTGGTTTGCATTAAACAGCTCCACTCACACTGTGGAGCGGGCGAGAGAGCGTGAACACGGCCAACCTCAGGCCCACATATGCAGTCTGAGTGTGAGTAAAAGTGCTTGTAATGGGGAAAAAAACGCTCTGATCAAATGTATTTATATGAATGAAGCTGCAGAGCTGCTGACGAGGCAATTTAGATCACCTTAATATCAGTGACACGCCTTCTCCTGCCTCTGTCTGCGCAGGTGAGCCAGGGTTTGTCTGCGCAGGTGAGCTCGGGTCTGTCTGCGCAGGTGAGCCCGGGTCTGTCTGCGCAGCTGAGCCCGGGTCTGTCTGTGCAGATGAGCCCGGGTCTGTCTGCGCAGGTGAGCCCAGGTGTATCTGCGCAGGTGAGCCCGGGTCTGTCTGCGCAGCTGAGCCCGGGTCTGTCTGCGCAGCTGAGCCCAGGTCTGTCTGCGCAGGTGAGCCCAGGTCTGTCTGCGCAGGTGAGCCGGGTCTGTCTGCGCTGGTGAGCCCGGGTCTGTCTTTGTGCATTCAAAAAGCTTTTTCTCCTTCGCCACCAGCCACAGGTGAAAGAAAAGGCCACGTCGTACAGAGGAGATGAGCGTGTGCGGTGTGTACTGACGGGGCTCTGTCACTTAAACCTCGTTAGAAATAAGTTCTCTGATCAGCTGATGGACTCTCCTGTGGCTCATGGTGTTTGGGGTGAATGAAGTGTGTGTGAAAAAGACCGACCCAAGAGTTAAGATAAACAGAACAAAACCACTGGGGGGCGCTCCACAGAGCTCTTTAACATGTGTGAAAATAACCTCAGTCTCCCAGTGACAGAAGCTTTATGTCGACAGTATAAGTAATTTGTCTGTCCTTTGACAATACTAGATTTCCTGCTTTATTCAGTGTTTTGTCCCACTACATAAACTTCACATCTTAAATCAAACGTTCCATTCAGAAGCTCTTATCCTTATTTGAATGGAAACTTAACCTCTTAACCTCATAAGTGTACTTTGTATTTCTGCCAGTCTATTTTTAAGTAACAGCACTCACCTCTGTGTAGAACTGACTGTAAAACTATACTTTAATAGAGCCCGTGTTTTATTTCATTCAGTTATGTGTAATCCATTATTCATGTCTTGTTAATGTCTTGTGAACTTTAGAAATTCATGTTTTTCACCTAAAGGCAAAACTAATTTCCCGAGCCAACCCAAAACTATATTTCAATGCAACCTTTAAACTATAAATGCCAACTTTAAAATGAATAGCTCTTGTTTATGATGCATCAAATTCACGAACACATTGAATTCAAGGTCTCCAGACACAGACGACTTTGGCCATTCATCATTTTCGATTCTTTGACGCTACCACGTTTTTTTGTAGCTGGCAAAACCGCTTCTGCTACTTTCTGTCTAAGGTAACGACAGTCTGGAGTCACGGCTGATACGACTGATCCTTCAAGTTTGTGAACAACCGATTGGCTCTGTGCACAACAACTGTTAGCGTCACTACTCCCTGTTAGCGTCACTACTTCCTGTTAGTGTCACTACTTCCTGTCCAGTTTTGTCTCTATGAGGCTTTAGCTAAGTCATGCTAAAATGAGTAAATATTGAAAGATGAGATAGTGGACAGGGAGCTGCAGGTGGGTCAGGGGTCAGAGGTCAGAGGTTAAGGGGTTGGGGTCAGACAGTGGACAGGGAGCTGAAGGTGGATGTTAAACACTACACAAATAAAATGAATACTTCACCAGAGACACTTCTGTGTTTAGACAGAGACATGTTTGTGTCTCAATGCTAACGCTAATGCTAATTTTGAGGCGTAATAAATATTAAAACAACAACACAAACTGAAGTATTTTATATAAAAGTAATCGGGTAGTCTTTATTTTGATTAATCTTAATTTGAATAGGTTGTTCATTTTGTTTTCCGACTGTTAGCTAGCTAGCGTGCTGCTGTACACCTATTGCTAATTGCTCTCACCTCTGATTTACAGCATTTAAATTTTCCTGTTCTCTCAGTCCCTTGTGTGATTCTTATTGGTCAGGTTTCAAACACATTGTTTTCACGTAAGCCGCCATGTTTGTTATGACATCACACAGGCACGCTCTTCTCTGATTGGTTACTTGTCAATCTTGCCCATCTGAACTTGGGGCAATTATAGAAAAGATTTTAATACATAGACTGTATATATAAATGGACATAGCTAACCTGCTAGCTGCCACGTTTGAAATAGGAAGTGAGCATGTGCGCGCTTTCAGCCCCATGGACTCTGGCTCCAGTTCACTTTCTATTGAAAAACTACCACCCCTCTCGCTGTAAATGCTGCTGTCAGACTCGTCACTTTGGTCTTAAAATGTTCGTATTAACCGCTCTGGTGTTTTTATTTTGCAATTTTGCCCATAAATCAAGATATGAACATTGAAAACAGACAAATCAGGTGCCGTTTTTTTCCCCGAGGTTGCTCCCGCTAGTGTTAGCAACAGGTTTAATTACCAACGTAACTTAGCGCCTGCTCCATGTTAACCCGGTGATGAGGACAGGAAGGGGCGTTACCTTCAACAGCCTCGCTCCTGATTGGCTCTTCGGTTGCTATGATACTCTTGGTCGGTATTCCTAATTAGCAACTCGGCTCCAGATTCGCCGCTATAACTGCTCTAACCTCGATGAGCTTCGTTTGACGTTCTCTTAGTCCACGTCTTTACACAGTCTATAGTTTAAACTCACTCACTTCTCGTCTACACTCATTATGGAACAGGTTGGGGATGTATTTTGTCTCGTGTGAATAAATGTGCCACAGGATCAAATGAAGCACACTACACTTGATGACACAATAAACAGTTTTTTACCCAAACCGACCACGGCCAAATGTTCAGGCAGCTGTGCGCTCTGCAGTTCAGAATCTCAGGCTGACCGCTGTGGCTCTGTGCCGCGGGCTCTGTCTGCACAGCCGCTCTCAGAGGCTTCCCATAATCCTCTGCTCCTGGCTTTATTCTGCTCAGAGGACGGCTCCATCACCTGAGCCTGAGGTGGCCAAAGAGGGATCAGGGATATGAGAAGAAAGTGCCAAATATGAACTTCTATGTTTGTAATGCAGCAAGAAGTGAAGGGTGAGTCTAAAACAAACTGATATAGTTTTTGGATCTTAAAGGAGGTGTTTGACTTTTATGGGAGTTTCTTTGTGAACACATAACATATTTAGATCACTATGTTACCTTTTGTTGGTTTGAAAATGCTAGGGACTGTAGACCATTGTGTTCTGCGTCCTGATTGGCTGAGGGACTGTAGACCATTGTGTTCTGCGTCCTGATTGGCTGAGGGACTGTAGACCATTGTGTTCTGCGTCCTGATTGGCTAAGAGACTGCAGACCATTGCGTTCTGCGTCCTGATTGGCTGAGGGACCATCAGTCTCCTTGTGCCGTGTCTCCTGTACAGTACAGAATGTGTCAGACAAATTTACATAAATGTTGGATCGCAGTGTGACTCTGAAGTGCTGTGTGTTTGCAAGTTTTCTCCCCGACAAAACCCATGCTTGTTTCCACGGAGATCTTATTGCTTTGCCTGGAATGTTCCGCAGTATGGCATTAAACATGTCTAGCAATTACACTTTTTTTGCTACAGAAAACATTGCCGTTCAACATGTATTCTTATTATGTGCAGGCTTGTTTCTCCACAGATCTAACCTGTAATTTGGCCTGGTGGTTTCCATGTTTAATGTCGTACTGTGGAACATCCCAGGCAAAGGAATAATATCAGTCAGTGTACTTTGTTTTCTCAAGATTGGACAAAAGAATTTTAAGGAAACCAGTGAAGCCAGGGACGAAAGCATCTCAGTTGGTAGAGCGTTCGTCCATTGATCCGAAGGTTGCCGGTTCAAATCCCGCTCTCGACATTAACATCAATGGTTGAGTGGTCAGATCCACTAGTCCACAGGTTGGCGGTGCGATTCCAGCTCCCACAGATAACTGCTGTTGTTGTATCTTTGGGCAAGGCACCCAAACCACCTCGTCCCCAGTGTCTGTGTGAATGGTTAAGCGGTTTCTCAATGTAAAACGCTGAAACGTTGGTAATTCGCAATGTAAAAATCGGGCCGTTTAGTCAGAGGAAAAAAAGTACGAATGCGCTAAACGTTTGGCTCACTCATTCCCTCCGACAGATCCTAAACGCACCTCTTTAGTGTCTGCTCCGTCTGATTTTCTCGTTTAAATTAGCTTTCGTTGTGACTGTTACCTGCACCTCTCTGTGATCCATCCCCTCTGGAGTTTGTTTGTTTTGGAGTCTATCTTTTCTCCACACAAAGATCCACAGATTGAAGATAAAAGAAAGGTGCACCCCAAGGAGCTAATAAAAACACCTCGCCGTCCTCCCTTTCCCTCTGCGATCACACAACACAAGGCATTCTGGGTAACATTCACGTTACACTCCATTCGACTGAAATGACGACGGCTAATTCAAAGTCCTTATGACGAGAGGGTTTTGTGCTCGTTACGTCACTTTTCCAATAGAGAGTCTGGCACAGTTTCCATAGAGATGTTATCGTTTTGCCTGGAATGTTCCACAGTGTAGCAGTAACGCCGCCAGGCCAAGTTACAAGTCAGATCTGTGGAGAGGAAACACCGCTCATAGGGATTTATTTTTTGAGGAATAAAAATACCCAGATTTGAAAAAAATGCAACAACAGATGAGTTTAATGCTGTTTGAATATTCAAGGTAAACCAATAACATCTCCATGGACACGAGCAGGTGCTGTACCCCCCACCAGGAAAGTTACATAATGACCTTTAAACGATATAAAGAGACGTATCAGACGACTTGAGCACAGTAAGAGTTTTAGACTGTGTCCGAATGACAAGGGAGCGCTATTTAGGGGTCATGCCATTTTTAGAGTTGTCTGAATGTCCTGTTGATGAAAATGTAGTTCACTCAAACTTTCCCACAATGCACCTTGAAAAGTAGTGGACATCCGTGGTCATAAGACTGGTCAATATAGAACAACAAGACAAAGCTCTCGATTTACCAGTGAATCCATGTTCCTGCCGTCATTTATGGTCATGAACTCTGGGTAATGACCGAAAGGACAAGATCTCGGATACAAAATGGGTTTCCTCTACAGGGTGGCTGGGCGATCCTTTAGAGATAGAGTGAGGAGCTCAGAGTAGAGCCACTGCTCCTCCACGTTGAGAGGTTCAGGATGCCTCCTGGACGTCTCCCTGGGAAGATGTTCCAGCCATGTCCCATCAGGAGGAGGCCCCGGGGAAGGACATGCTGGAGGGAGTATGTCTCTAATCTGGCCTGGGAACGCCTTGGGGTCCCACTGGAGGAGCTGGAGGACATGTCTGGGGTGAGGGAAGTCTGGGAGTCCCTGCTCAGACTGCTGCCCCCACGACTTCGGATAAGAGGAAGAAAAATGGATGGATGGACAACAGCGCAACGACAGGTGTTTAACTGAAGCAGATAGAAGCGCTGGTTTATTTCACTGTTGATCCCGATTATGAGTAAAACACAGTTATGGTGTAAAGCTGCTAGCGTTAGCCTGTTACCTTAACTTGAGCTGTTAACAGAGCAATAATTTACACATCTCAGGTCAAAAAAGTTCATAATCCAGTCCATTTACGTGAGATCCAGCTTGACATAAACTTGTCTGGTTATTATTGGTCCATAAAAACTTGTTCCAGTCCAATCTGATCAATATTTATGACACAAATCACGTTTTATCAGAGTTTAGCCTTTAGACATTTTTCCCCCTGACCCAGAGTCACATGACCAGGAGGTAGTGAGCCGTGAGTCTTAATCTCTCTGTGAACGAGTCTAAAGAGAAAGACTGAGGGGAGTGAACGAGGGGTCAGGGGCTGGAGGAGACATTCAGACACAGACTTAATCATAATCGGGATCAACAGTGAGATAAACCAGTGCTTCTACAGGCCCAAAAGTCACTGACAGTTGGAAAAAATGCGTAACTCTTTTGTTTCTAAATATATGTCTTTTATTTTGTCAGAGTATTTAGAACGACCCTTCTGACATTAATCTGAGCAAATACAGCACCGAGGAACGAACCCTCATTGTACAGTGGTACTTTGAGTCACATGGGTCAAATTCACAAACCCAGCGGTAAGTGTTCTTCAAAGACAGGGGGCAGTATGTGATCTCCACAGACCTGACTAGTCCTGATTTCTTCTTAAAGAAAAGGTGTTTGTGAATAAATCTCAGACAGTAAACAACTTCAAACATAATATCGAGGATCAAATAAGAGCCATAAGCCCGGAAATGCTTTAAATGTGATGTAAAGTGTGTTGGATCAGGCTGTTCAGACCAAACTCAAAATAGTGGACACTTAAAAACACAATTTTTAAACATTAGGTCATTTTTACTTCCCCTAGTTTAAGTAGTGATAAGTTCAAGTGTAAGTGAACAATTATAACCGTATATATTGCCAAACATCTGGGAAGGTTCAGTTTACCTACTTCTAAAATTTGGTGAGTTTAACTTAAGAATTATAGGAGCTACTGAAGATTTAAAAGTGTCAGTGACTTTTGGGCCACCCTGTATCTGCTTCATTCAGTCGTGTGACCACTGATGCCCACAACTTTTCCAGGTGCATTGTGAGAAATCTTGAGCTATTTTCTCACCAACTGGACATTCGGACTCCACTAAAAATAGCGTGACCCCTAAATATCAGCGCCCCCTGTAGGGAAACGTGTGAACATCGGACACAGTCTTAATGTGTCAATACAAGGAGTCATCTCCAGAGGCAGCAGACCACTTTACGACGCCACGGGGGCCTTCAATCTCACCTCGTCCATAGAGGCTCGCGGCAAAACCGAGATCTAAGTCTGTATTTATTTACTGTGAAATGCTTTGCCCTGTTCACCTGCGTAAAATGAGAAACCTCGTCAACAGTAGAGTTCAAGAGAGGTGAGTGAAAACGATATGTGGATGTGCGGTCTGCAGCGAGTATGTTCTGGCAATACAGGGTGACTTAAAGGTCCTATAGTACACGAAGCAGACTTCTGTGAGCTAAAAAACACGTTAGAATGTGGTTAGCTTCTCAAAAAACAGACCTGGAGTTGTGTTTTGCTTCATTAAAACATGTTTATTATTCCGCAAAATGCTCCGTTCCACCTTGTGATGTCATGAAGTGGTAGTTTTCAAGTTAACAGCTCATTTTACCTTTAATTCCACGGCTGAAATGATCCAAATGATTCTAGAAATGAAGGTGTGTGGAGTTTAAAAACACAGTGGAGCACTTCCTTTATTACCACATGATGACATCACAAGGTGGAACAGAGTGTTTTCAGTTTGAGAGAAGAACTCAGCCTAAATCTGCAGGTTTGTTTGTGTTAAACATGTGTGAATGAAGCAAAACACAGAACAGATCAGAAAATGGAGTAAAATGGACACTTTGAGAAGCTACTCGTCTTTATGTGTGTGTCACTTTTTAGATATAATTTACATAAGAGTAAAAATCACAGACCAGCACAACGGGACTTTAGTTTCTATTTAAGATCATTCGCGCCATCAGTGAATCCAAATCAACCAAATTATTACCTACAGAGCTCCATCCTAAAGGACGACTTGTAAAAGTGTGAACACTCGGGTTGGGGACAGGCTCTTCCACTGTCTGCATGATTGACAGTTTGAGTTGACTGTCTCTTCTGGCCTTGTGTCCATGAGCAAGACACTTCATGTAAAATGTGTGTGTGTGTTTGTGTGTCTGTGTGTGTATGTGTTTGTGTCTGTGTATGTGTGGTGTGTGTGTGTTTTGTATGTGTGTGTTTGTGTTATTTGTGTGTTTTGTGTGTGTGTCCATGTTTGAGTGTGTGTGGTGTTTGTGTGGTGTGTGTGTACATGTGTGTGTGTTCTTTGTGTGTGTTGTAGGTGTGTGGGTGTGTGTGTATGTGTGTGTGTTTGTGTGTGCTTTGTGTGTTTTGTGTGTGTGTTGTGCGTGTGTGGGTGTTCTTTGTGTGTGTTGTGTGTGTTTTGTGTGTGATGTGTGTGTATGTGTATGTATGTGTTTTGTGTGTGTGTTGTATGTGTTTTGTGTGTGTGTTGTCTGTGTTTTGTGTGTGTGTGGGTGTGTGTTTGTGTTTTTGTGTGTGTGTATATGTGTGTGTTTTGTGTGTGTGCGTGTGTGTGTTTGTATGTGCGTGTGTGTTTGTGTTTTTTTGTGTGCGTGTGTTTTTGTGTGTGTGTGTATGAGTGTATGTGTATGTGTTTTGTGTGTGTGTGTGTTTGCGTGTGTTCTTTGAGTGTTTTGTGTGTGTGTTGTGTGTGTATGTTGTGCGTGTGTGTTTTGTGTGTGTGTGTTTTGTGTGTGCGTTTAGGAAGTGAATATTTTATCCTGAATAAAAGTTTTCAAGTTTGCAAAACACTTTATAAAATTAACCCAATTTAAACTGTATTGAAAACAACTGGATCATGGAGTAAGAGCTTCACCTGAGCCTGAGACGATGCAGATTATGTGAGAAAAACAGAAACATATTACTGCGTTTGTGAGTTATTTTCAGACACTCAGAACTGGAGCAGAGTAGAAAATAGTCTCTCATCATTAAACATGACCTATTCTACAAAATGGACTTTTCAGAGCTTTTGGCTTTTGACCATGTTCTAGTCGTTTCTTCTCGTTGAGCCTCTGAAGTTGTATTTGCAGTAATTCATGTTTGATCAGTCTGTATTTGGTTATTTTCAAGACGCCATTTTGTCTATTAACCCCTGTTTTCACCTCCACTGGTCCACGCCTACTGCAAGGTGGCCCAAAAGTCACTGACACTTTTAAATCTTCAGTAGCTCCTATAATTCTTAAGTTAAACTCACCAAATTTTAGCAGTAGATAAACTGAAGCTTCTGAGATTTTTGGCAATATATACGGTTATAATTGTTCACTTACACTTGAACTTATCACTACTTAAACTAGGGGAAGTAAAAATGGTTAATTGTTAAAAATAATGTGTTTTTAAGTGTCCACCATTTTGTGTTTGTCTCTGAACAGCCTGATCCAACACACTTTACATAACATTTAAAGCATTTCTGGGCTTATGGCTCTTATTTGATCCTCGATGTTACGTTTTAAGTCATTTATTGTCTGAGGTTTATTCGCAAACACCTTTTCTTTAAGACGAAATCAGGACTAGTCAGGTCTGTGGAGATCACATACTGCCCCCTGCCTTTGAAAAACACTTATTATTCCTTTAATGACATTTACTCTTGGGGCATCTCTGGTATTAAAATGTCGACGGTAACATCGCTGGGTTTGTGAATTTGACCCATGTGACTCAAAGTACCACTGTACAATGAGGGTTCGTTCCTCGGTGTTGTATTTGCTCAGATTAATGTCACAAGGGTCATTTCTAAATGCTCTGAAAAAATAAAATAAAAATATTGAAGAATTATGAATTATGTACTCATTTCTTTGTCCAATTTTACTTTCTCAATCGTTGATACTTGTAGGTTTCGTCAGTGTCACTTCATCATTTTGGTACAACTCAAAAACGCTCCACTTGCTGACGCAGCTGTCCATAGGGGGCGCCAACAGCTGGACGATGCTTTGTTGCGATGACGTTTAGGGCGACGTCAGCTCCCATTGGACATCGCAGTTTGCTAACGCGGCAGTCAGCGGATTTGTTTCTTTTTTTAAGTCGTTTTAGATGAATATCGCGATTTAAAATGTGTAAATTACAATATAATGGTCCACGGGTGTCGTAGATTATAACTATAGAGCGACACAAGCACAATATGTCCGATTTAATGATGCGTAACAATCCAGGGCCCCTACTTTACAGTCCATGTGTTTGCCCTTTTTTGACCACGGCACCTCATTTTCTTAACTCCTCCGCCCCCTCCCTCTCCCTCTCGCTCTCGCTTACACAATCACTTCTTGCCGTTTGCTCGTGGTGCATCCTCTCCCCTTGAGGAGCTGGTGACAGTAGATAGTTTTAATGAGCAGAGCAGAAGTGGAGCAGAGATCACAGCGAGACAGGCCGACACCGCCTGTCACCCTATTCCCATCACTCATGCATTATTCACAAGCTGATTTTTATCTGCGCAATGAGGACTTTTATTTTGAAGTGATATTCCATTTTCATGTTCCCCCCAAGTACCATCCAGCTCCAATTATGTGACAAAAGGCGTCTTCAGAAGTCAGACTCTTCCTGTGCGTTAACTGGCTTCAACGTGTAGGGGTGAGACAAAGTTCATTTACAATGCAGGTAAAACTAGCAGCGAACATCGGCGGATTCAAAACGAGGTGTGTAGGAGCACGGCCTGACAAGTGGAGATGGGGCTTTTCACCATCCATAGTGTCTGAAAATCCATAGTGTCTTAAGGTCAAAAGCATCTTAAGGTCTGTAGCGGGTCTTAAGGTCCATTACGTCTTAAGGTCCATCGCGTCTTAAGGTCAAAAGCTGCTGTCGTCCTTATGTTATTTTCCTCCTTCTGTCTGTGATAAACTGAAGATTCATTTAGTCCATGATGGCGCCGTGTAACTTCTACCTTCCCTCAGCATATTCAGAAGTCCAACCTTTTCTGCGACGGTTCTCATCTTCCTCTGTACTGTTCAGGAGCATGTGGGGGTTGTCGAGTTCACGTGTAAAGTCTCTCGTGGCGAGACTTGTGTTTCTGCAGTGTGTTTTCAAGCGTGAGAGCAGCGCAAATCTGGCGTTGATGCGGCGCGTCTTGAGCATTCAGGTGTCAGACTCTGTTTGCGTTGAAAAAGATGAGCAGCGTGAACCAATCAGAGACTACGCTCCACAAAGCGACGTCATTAACCAGAAAAAGTAGGAAGACAGACAAGCTAGTCACGCCGCCGCAGAGCCGATCACCTCCGTTGATGAGTTTTATGTAATAAATAACCTAGGCGTCCAACGTGTTCTTGATGCCCCGATGTGAACGCACCATTAGCCAATCAGGACGCAGAACACAATGCATGTTCAAACACCGTAAAAAAGGAAAAAATTGCACACAAAAAATCCGCAAAACAGCGAGACAGCGAAAGGTGAACCGATATAGCGACTGTAAAAATGTGCAAATTATAACATAACGATCCACAGGTGTCAGAGATTTGAACTATAGAGACACAAACAGCACAGATCTGCTTTAAAACGTTCCTCAATGTCGTTTTTTCTTGCATTTCCACATTTTAAGATGCCGCTCGTGCCCCGGTCTCTGTGGCAGATGAAACGCTCCAGTGCGGCGCTTATGACTGAACCTGTGTGAACTGTTTGTACTCAGAACAATCTTTTTATCTGCCCCGCGCGCTGACCTCTCCGATTCTACCCTCCCGACAGCTGAGGCATGGTGCGAAAAGCCAAGCAGCCCACAATGGAACAGCCACTGTCACTTTTATCGTGTTATCTACCCTCAACTCTGCCCCGTCCGAAGCACTTACTGAAGATGTTTGGTTTTTTTACCTATAAAAATATGGCATCGCACCGGCCTTGGACTAGATCCTGACCTTTGAGCGCGGCAGTCGGAGCGGAGGTGAGGACGGGTCAGAGCGAGTGTTTAACTAGAGCTGCCTCCACGGGGGGAACAATATGCTGCTTTATTTGATAGATGGAAGAAGTTTAATATGATTGGGAGTTTGGGCCTGGTCTGAATCTATAGAGCCAAGCTATTTCACAATATAGAAGGGCTTAAGCTAGATAATGATTTATACAGAGGATCATGGCTTCGTTCGCTCGCTGACATGAACATGGATCGAGCAAAACATTACGACCACCTGTTTATGCTGTTTTTTCATCTACAGTATGTTCTAATGTCGTTTCCTCGTTACAAACAGACCTGGAGTTGTGTTTTTTGTTTCATTCATACACGTTAAACACACGAACAAACCTGCATATTTAGGCTGAGTTCGTCTCTCAAACTGAAAACACTCTGTTCCACCTTGTGATGTCATCATGTGGTAAAACAGGAAGTGCTTCACTGCGTTTTTAAACTCCACACACCTTCACTAAAATAATTTGGATCATTTCAGCTTCTGGAATTGCCACTTATCTCTACTGAACTAAGGGTAAAAAGGTAGATGTTAACGTGAAAACTACCACTTCATGACATCACAAGGTGGAACAAAGTGTTTTGAGCTTTGGAGATGTTACAGACTAATAATAAAGTGTTACTCAAACATGTGAAACAACAAAACACATCGCCAGGTCTGTTTTTAAATGGGTTAAAGTTCACAAGAGTCAATACTGTTTAATATAGGACCTTTAAAGAGGGATTTGAACTAATTAGCTAAATTTAACCAAATGAAATATCTTTAAAGTAACAAGTGTGAGTGTGATGATTAAACTAATGAAAACTAAACAAAACTTATACTTCTATTCAGTTTATATTGGAAAATTATAGAAAATGGACATATATGTGAACAAACAAAATGAAACATTAAAAGGGACAAAGGCTCCACTTTGTCACAGATGGTAATAATTCAATTTTTGTCAAGACCTTTTGCAAAATGCTGTTCATATCTGCGGAATTTACGATAGAATTTAACTTTGATTTTGATTGTTATGTTAAATAATGTTAAATAATCTGTATAATGTGAGGATTTAAAGTCAGCGCTCGCTCACTATGGCTCAAAAGTCTGCGATATTTTTCAGTTTTCAGCCTATTTTTTTTTTAAATCTTGTTTGTTTTGGTACCACCCGACCATGAGCTTCTCGGGGTAATCCATCAGACGAGGAATCAAACACAGAGGACGCTGTAAACAAAACCTGAGAGGGGCTGTAATGCTGAACGGTGGCTCAGTCGGTAGAGCGTTTGTCCACTGACCCACAGGTTGGCGGTGCAATTCCAGCTCCCACAGATGAATGCTGCTGTTGTGTCCTTGGGCAAAACACTTAACCCACCTCATCTCCAGTGTCTGTGTGCACTTGTGTATGAATATTTTCCATTGCATAGGCTGAGTTTGTCTCTCAAACTGAAAACACTCTGTTCCACCTTGTGATGTCATCATGTGGTAATACAGGAAGTGCTCCACTGTGTTTTTAAACTCCACACACCTTCACTAGAATCATTTGGATCATTTCAGCCCTGGAATTGCTGATCTCTAGTGCACTAAAGGTAAAAGGAGCTGTTAACGTGAAAACTACCACTTCATGACATCACAAGGTGGAACAGAGCTTTGGAGATGTTACAGACTAATAATAAAGTGTTACTCAAACATGTGTGAATGAAACAAAACACAACTCCAGGTCTGTTTTTGAGGAGGAAACAAGATTATAACATGATCTAAAGCTCACAAGAGTCGATTTTGTGTGATATAGGACCTTTAAATCTATTTTTGTGCGATTTTACCCTTGCACGATGCCTTTTGTTTGAGCTGTGTTCTTGTCTCTCGCTCTCGTCCAGGTGAATTTGGAGAAGTGTACAAAGGAAGACTGAAGCCCGTGGGGAAAAAGGAGCTTCCTGTGGCCATTAAAACGTTGAAAGTGGGATACTCTGAGAGGCAGAGGCGGGACTTCCTGTCTGAGGCGTCAATCATGGGCCAGTTTGACCAGCCCAACATCATCAGGCTGGAGGGCGTGGTCACCAAGAGCCGGCCGACCATGATCATCACCGAGTTCATGGAGAATGGGGCACTGGACTCTTTTCTAAGGGTAAGGACTTAGGATTTAACATGTACATTTGAATTACCATGTGTTCCAGTAATTTTTCCCATAGACTTTTAAGAATTCAACAACAGACACGGTGCGACGAGGGAGACTTGAGGGGGCACAAGCGATGCACCTTCATAGCTCCCCCAAAGAGTTTTGCCCCACTTTCATAGCACATCCAATTTAACACGTCCAACTACAAAGTGTTAAAAATGACACTACACTGGTCCCTGGTTTATCGTGGGGGTTAGATTCTAAAAATAACCCACAATAGACAATTTACAATTATTCTATATGTTTCTTGTCTGTAAAACCCCTCACCACACACTTTATACACTTTTCTCACACAGGCATTAACATTTTCTCACATTTCTCTCTTGTTTAAACTCTCTCAAAGTTCAAACCTTCGTCGGTGCCTTTGTCGGTGCAGAACGTTTCATCGACATTGTGGGTTTTGTCGGGGAGAAAACTTGCAAACATACAGCACTTCAGAGTCACACTGCGATCCGACATTTATGTAAATTTGTCTGACACATTCTGTACTGTACAGGAGACACGGAGGAGACTGATGGACAATGGTCTACAGTCCCTCAGCCAATCAGGACACAGAACACAATGGTCTAGAGTCCCTCAGCCAATCAGGACGCAGAACACAATGGTCTAGAGTCCCTCAGCCAATCAGGACGCAGAACACAATGGTCTACAGTCCCTCAGCCAATCAGGACACAGAACACAATGGTCTAGAGTCCCTCAGCCAATCAGGACGCAGAACACAATGGTCTACAGTCCCTCAGCCAATCAGGACGCAGAACACCCCAGAATAGCGTGGTCCAAGTCCAAAAAACACATTTAAAATGTGGTATTCGGTAAAATGGTTTAAAAACTTTGCGATTTATGAAGATTCAGAAACAGATTTTGGATAAAATTATAGGTTTTGTGCTCATTACCATGTATCTGATGAACCCTGAGCTTTCTTATATACATTTTTTTTACAAAAGTCTATGGGAAAAAATGACGATAATGACGAAAAACTTCCTGAAAAACTTGGAGAGGCCAATCACTGTTAACCTCCACCGGGCAAAACAGCTCTAAAACTATTCCATTGTCTTCTACTTTGATGATTTTTTCCAGTATCGATTTTTATTCAAAATAGTATTTCGTTTCATATTCGTTGTAGTATTGATTAGTACACACAGAGCTCGGGGGAAAGTACTTTGTCTTCCTCGTTTACAGCGATGTGAAGGTTTGTTATGTGGAGAAATGAGGCAGTATTTCACTATTTTCCTGAACCAGCTACGAACTGACACAGTCTGCACCTT
>JAIEZT010001326.1:0-50000 GCA_019594935.1 Periophthalmus modestus
AGAGCCAGACTTTTGAACGGCTCTTTGAAGAGAACAAATCCAAAAGATTCAGATCCCACAGATGATCGTCCCATCACAGACTTTCACAGAGCAGAGCATCATTTAGTCCAGGTGTCTCTTCGTATGAAGCTTTGTGTCGATGTTCAAGGCAGAAAATCCACAAAAAAAAAAAACATCGTCCAGTGCTGCAGATTTAAGGCCCAGAGCAGAGACTCGAAACAGGGCAAAAAGTGAACAAAGGATGGGTCTGGTCTTTGGTGGGACCTTCATCACAGCTTCATCACACCTTCATCACACCTTCATCACACCTTCATCACACCTTCATCACACCTTCATCACACCTTCATCACACCTTCATCACAGCTTCATCACACCTTCATCACACCTTCATCACAGCTTCATCACACCTTCATCACACCTTCATCACACCTTCATCACACCTTCATCACACCTTCATCACACCTTCATCACACCTTCACAGCTTCATCACACCTTCATCACAGCTTCATCACACCTTCATCACACCTTCATCACACCTTCATCACACCTTCATCACAGCTTCATCACACCTTCATCACAGCTTCATCACAGCTTCATCACAGCTTCATCACAGCTTCATCACACCTTCATCACAGCTTCATCACACCTTCATCACACCTTCATCACAGCTTCATCACACCTTCATCACACCTTCATCACACCTTCATCACACCTTCATCACACCTTCATCACACCTTCATCACACCTTCATCACACCTTCATCACAGCTTCATCACACCTTCATCACACCTTCATCACACCTTCATCACACCTTCATCACAGCTTCATCACACCTTCATCACACAGCTTCATCACACCTTCATCACACCTTCATCACACCTTCATCACAGCTTCATCACAGCTTCATCACACCTTCATCACACCTTCATCACTCTTCATCACCTTCATCACAGCTTCGTCACAGCTTCATCACACATTCATCACACAGCTTTCATCACACCTTCATCACAGCTTCACACAGCTTCATCACACATTCATCACACCTTCATCACAGCTTCATCACAGCTTCATCACACCTTCATCACACCTTCATCACATCTTCATCACACCTTCATCACACCTTCATCACACCTTCACACCTTCATCACATCTTCATCACACCTTCATCACACAGCTTCATCACACCTTCATCACACCTTCATCACAGCTTCATCACAGCTTCATCACACCTTCATCACACCTTCATCACACCTTCACCTTCATCACACTTCACCACCTTCATCACAGCTTCATCACACCTTCATCACACCCTTCATCACAGCTTCATCACACATTCATCACACCTTCATCACACCTTCATCACAGCTTCATCACACCTTCATCACTTCATCACACCTTCATCACAGCTTCATCACACCTTCATCACACCTTCATCACAGCTTCATCACACCTTCATCACACCTTCATCACACCTTCATCACACCTTCATCACACCTTCATCACACCTTCATCACAGCTTCATCACAGCTTCATCAAAGCTTCATCACACCTTCATCACTCCTTCATCACAGCTTCATCACACCTTCATCACACCTTCATCACACCTTCATCACACCTTCATCACAGCTTCATCACACCTTCATCACACCTTCATCACACCTTCATCACAGCTTCATCACAGCTTCATCACAGCTTCATCACAGCTTCATCACACCTCATCATCACTCCTTCATCACAGCTTCATCACACCTTCATCACACCTTCATCACAGCTTCATCACTTCATCACAGCTTCATCACACCTTCATCACAGCTTCATCACAGCTTCTTCACCTTCACACCTTCATCACACCTTCATCACACCTTCATCACAGCTTCATCACAGCTTCATCACACCTTCATCACACCTTCATCACACCTTCATCACAGCTTCATCACAGCTTCATCACAGCTTCATCACAGCTTCATCACACCTTCATCACAGCTTCATCACACCTTCATCACACCTTCATCACACCTTCATCACACCTTCATCACAGCTTCATCACAGCTTCATCACACCTTCATCACACCTTCATCACAGCTTCATCACACCTTCATCACAGCTTCATCACAGCTTCATCACACCTTCATCACACCTTCATCACACCTTCATCACAAGCATCACACCTTCACACAGCTTCATCACACCTTCATCACACCTTCATCACACCTTCATCACACCTTCATCACACCTTCATCACAGCTTCATCACACCTTCATCACACCTTCATCACAGCTTCATCACACCTTCATCACACCTTCATCACACCTTCATCACAGCTTCATCACACCTTCATCACAGCTTCATCACAGCTTCATCACACCTTCATCACACCTTCATCACACCTTCATCACACCTTCATCACAGCTTCAGCTCAGAGTCTGTAGAGCTGTGACGCGCTGTGTGCTCCACTTTCTCTCACATCTCCATTTGTTTGGCAGCACTTTTCTGATTCATACTCAGAAGGGATTTGAACCGCCAACCCCTCCCTCTGTGGTCCTCCCCCAGGACACGGGAGCCAGTGGAGAAGCACAAAAAGGAAACGGAAATCCAGATCGTAGGAAGCCAAGAGAAAAGAGAAGAACAAAGATAACACCACTTTTTTCATCTGCAAGACATGCCTTCAGCCAGGACAGCCCAGCACAAGGAGAGGGTGGAGAGAGGGTGGAGAGAGGGACGGAGGAGAGGGTGGAGAGAGGGTGGAGAGAGGGACTGGGGGGTGGAGAGAAGGAGGGAGGAAAGGGTGGAGAGAGGATGGAGAGAGGGACGGAGGAGAGGGTGGAGAGAGGATGGAGAGAGGGACGGAGGAGAGGGTGGAGAGAGGGTGGAGAGAGGGACGGAGGAGAAGGTGGAGAGACGGATGGAGGAGAGTGTGGAGAGAGGGTGAAAGAGGGACGGAGGAGAGGGTGGAGAGAGGATGGAGAGAGGGACGGAGGAGAGGGTGGAGAGAGGATGGAGAGAGGGACGGAGGAGAGGGTGGACAGAGGGTGGAGAGAGGGTGGAGAGAGGGACGGAGGAGAAGGTGGAGAGACGGATGGAGGAGAGTTAGGAGAGAGGGTGAAAGAGGGATGGAGGAGAGGGTGGAGAGAGGGTGGAGAGAGGGTGGAGAGAGGGTGGAGAGAGGGATGGAGGAGAGGGTGGAGAGAGGGTAGAGAGAGGGTGGAGAGAGGGATGGAGGAGAGGGTGGAGAGAGGGTGGAGAGAGGGTGGAGAGAGGGTTGAGAGAGATGGAGGAGAGGGTGGGGAGAGGGACGGAGGAGAGGGTAGAGAGAGGGTGGAGAGAGGATGATGGAGAGAGGGTGGAGAGAGGGTAGAGAGAGCTTGGAGAGAGGGATGGAGGAGAGGGTGGAGAGAGGGTGGAGAGAGAGGTTGAGAGAGATGGAGGAGAGGGTGGGGAGAGGGACGGAGGAGAGGGTGGAGAGAGGGTGGAGAGAGGGTTGAGAGAGGGTGGAGAGAGGGTGGAAAGAGGGTGGAGAGGCAGGGAGGTGGAGGCGTGGATGGTGGTGCGGCTGTAGTTTCAGATAAACCTCGACTGGTTCATTTTCACCGTTTCCTCCTGATTCTTGAATCATCGACTGTGACGAGTTTTTCTGGACTTTTCTCCAAGAGCAGGACCCAGAATCTGACACCAAATAAATAAATAAATACTCTAAAGTAAAAGTGTCACAGCCACAAATCTACTGAAGTAAAAGTATTAAAGCAGCAGTTTAAAAAGTACTTAAAGAGTAAAAATGTAGTATTATTTTTGTTTGTTTAAATTCTGAACATGTTCAAAATAAACTTGAGCCTTTTCAGCGGCTCTCACACAAGAATAAAAAAAAACTTTTACTTTTTTTCAAAAATGTGGTGGAGTAGAAAGTTCAGATACTGCTCTCAAATGTAGTGAAGTAAAAGTATCGTTTAAAATGAGTATTCTTTAAAATGTACTTAAGTAAAGTACAGATGCCTAACATTTTTACTGCAGTACAGTACTCAAATACTTTTACTTCATTACTCCACCGCTGCTTTAAAAGTTGGGACGTGACTCAAACATCAGGTTCAAACTGTTTCTGCAGAGTTTAGTTTTTCAACAGTAAAAAGAGCTTTGTGTTTGATCCATAGACCTGAGTCAGTCCTCCCCTTACTGAACAAGACCCCGAGAAACTCCTCCACCTGAGGCAAGGACTCTCCACCCACCGAGATACTTCAGCTCCTCCACCTGAGGCAAGGACTCTCCACCCACTGAGATACTTCAGCTCCTCCACCTGAGGCAAGGACTCTCCACCCACCGAGATACTTCAGCTCCTCCACCTGAGGCAAGGACTCTCCACCCACCGAGATACTTCACTCCTCCACCTGAGGCAAGGACTCTCCACCCACACCGAGATACTTCAGCTCCTCCACCTGAGGCAAGGACTCTCTCCACCCACCGAGATACTTCAACTCCTCCACCTGAGGCAAGGACTCTCCACCCACCGAGATACTTCAGCTCCTCCACCTGAAGCAAGGACTCTCCCATCCCACCGAGATACTTCAGCTCCTCCACCTGAGGCAAGGACTCTCCACCCACCGAGATACTTCAGCTCCTCCACCTGAGGCAAGACTCTCCACCCCACCGAGATACTTCAGCTCCTCCACCTGAGGCAAGGACTCTCCACCCACCGAGATACTTCAACTCCTCCACCTGAGGCAAGGACTCTCCACCCACCGAGATACTTCAGCTCCTCCACCTGAGGCAAGGACTCTCTCCACCCACCGAGATACTTCAACTCCTCCACCTGAGGGCAAGGACTCTCCACCCACAAGATACTTCAGCTCCTCCACCTGAGGCAAGGACTCGCCACCCACCGAGATACTTCAACTCCTCCACCTGAAGCAAGGACTCTCCACCCACTGAGATACTTCAACTCCCACCTGAGGCAAGGACTCTCCACCCACAAGATACTTCAGCTCCTCCACCTGAGGCAAGGACTCTCCACCCACCGAGATACTTCAGCTCCTCCACCTGAAGCAAGGACTCTCCACCCACCGAGATACTTCAACTCCTCCACCTGAGGCAAGGACTCTCCACCCACCGAGATACTTCAGCTCCTCCACCTGAGGCAAGGACTCTCCACCCACCGAGATACTTCAGCTCCTCCACCTGAGGCAAGGACTCTCCACCCACGAGATACTTCAACTCCTCCACCTGAGGCAAGGACTCTCCACCCACCGAGATACTTCAGCTCCTCCACCTGAGGCAAGGACTCTCCACCCACCGAGATACTTCAACTCCTCCACCTGAGGCAAGGACTCTCCACCCACAAGATACTTCAGCTCCTCCACCTGAGGCAAGGACTCGCCACCCACCGAGATACTTCAACTCCTCCACCTGAAGCAAGGACTCTCCACCCACTGAGATACTTCAACTCCTCCACCTGAGGCAAGGACTCTCCACCCACAAGATACTTCAGCTCCTCCACCTGAGGCAAGGACTCTCCACCCACCGAGATACTTCAGCTCCTCCACCTGAAGCAAGGACTCTCCCCCCACCGAGATACTTCAGCTCCTCCACCTGAGGCAAGGACTCTCCACCCACCGAGATACTTCAGCTCCTCCACCTGAGGCAAGGACTCTCCACCCACCGAGATACTTCAGCTCCTCCACCTGAGGCAAGGACTCTCCACCCACCGAGATACTTCAACTCCTCCACCTGAGGCAAGGACTCTCCACCCACCGAGATACTTCAGCTCCTCCACCTGAGGCAAGGACTCTCCACCCACCGAGATACTTCAACTCCTCCACCTGAGGCAAGGACTCTCCACCCACAAGATACTTCAGCTCCTCCACCTGAGGCAAGGACTCGCCACCCACCGAGATACAGCTCCTTCACTCTCCACCCACCGAGATACCACCTGAGGCAAGGACTCTCCACCCACTCCATCCCACCGAGATACTTCAACTCCTCCACCTGAAGCAAGGACTCTCCACCCACTGAGATACTTCAACTCCTCCACCTGAGGCAAGGACTCTCCACCCACAAGATACTTCAGCTCCTCCACCTGAGGCAAGGACTCTCCACCCACCGAGATACTTCAGCTCCTCCACCTGAAGCAAGGACTCTCCACCCACCGAGATACTTCAGCTCCTCCACCTGAGGCAAGGACTCTCCACCCACCGAGATACTTCAGCTCCTCCACCTGAGGCAAGGACTCTCCACCCACCGAGATACTTCAACTCCTCCACCTGAGGCAAGGACTCTCCACCCACCGAGATACTTCAACTCCTCCACCTGAGGCAAGGACTCTCCACCCACCGAGATACTTCAACTCCTCCACCTGAGGCAAGCACTCTCCACCCACCTGCAGAGGGCACCACCTTTTACCCCGAGATACATCAGCTACTCCACCTGAGGCAAGGACTCTCCACCCACCAAGATTCTTCAACTCCTCCACCTGAGGCAAGGACTCTTCACCCACCTTCAGAGAACACCACTTTTTACCGGTTGAGAACCACGTCCTCAGATTTAGAGGAGCTGATTCTCATCCCAGCTCCTTCACACGTCCCTGAACCAAACCCCCTCCGGCCCCTGAACCCGACCCCCTCTGGCCTCTGAAATGGACCCTCTCTGGCCCCTTTCCAGCCCTTCTCTGTCCTGAACCGGGACCCCCTCGGGCCCCCTCTCTGGCCTCTTTCTGGCCCCTGTACCGGACCCCCTCTGGCCCCTGAAACGGACCCTCTCCGGCCCCCTCTCCGGCCCCCTCTCCCTCTCCGGCCCCCTCTCCGGCCCCCTCTCCGGCCCCCTCTCCGGCCCCTGTCCGCCCCGGAACCAAACCCGCTCTGGCCCTGAACCAGACCCTCTCAGGCCCTTGAACCCGACCCCCTCGGGCTTCTGAACCAAACCCTCTCCGGCCCCCCCTCCGGCTCTGGAACCAAACCCCCCTGGCCCCTAAAACGGACCCCCCTTCGGCCCGTGAACCACACCCCCTCCGGCCCCTGAACCCGACCCCCTCTGGCCCCTGAACCCGACCCCCTCTGGACCCTGAACCGGACCCTCTGAGGCCCCTCTCCAGCCCCTCTCTGGTCCCTGAACACCGGACCCTCTCGGCCCCTGAACCGGCCCTCCTCTCCGGCCCCCTCTCTGGCTCCTGAACACGACCCCCTCCGGCCGCTGAACCAGCCCCTGAACCGGACCCTCTCTGGCCCTGAACCGAACCCTCTCCGGCCCCTGAACCCAACCCCCTCTGGCTCCTGAACCACACCCCCTCTGGCCCCTGAACCCGACCCCCTCTGGCCCCTCTCCAGCCCTCTTTGTTCTGGACAAACACAGGTCCAATAACAAAACACCACTTGGGTTCAGATCAGGGAGTCCGTTCTTCCTGATCACACCCCTCCAGGTGTCACTGTCATTGCCCACATGGGGGTTGAAGTCCCCCAGGAGAAAAACAGAGTCCCTGGTGCACCGGGACACGAGCCTCTTGTTCACCGGGGTGAACTCCAACACGAGCAGCTTTAGCTGCGGGGCAATAAGTCCACACCAGCTCAGCCTCTCCCCGCGGACCACACCAGAGAAATGGAGAGTCCAGCCCCTCTCGAGGGGTTGGGATCCAGAGCCCAAACTGTGCTGGAAGTGAGGCCGACTGTATCTAGTCAGTGACGCTCAACCTCCTGCACAAGGTCAGGCTCGTCCCCCCAGCGAGGTGACAAGTCCCCAGAGCCAGTCTCCATGTCTGGAGAGCTGGTCGTCAAGGCCCCACCTTCAACTGATCTCTGCACCGGTCCCTTACACATCCTTCTGCAGGCGGTGAGTCCACGGGAGGACGGCCCCACATTGCTCCTTCCGGCTGAGCCCAGCCACCAGGCGCTCGCTGTTGAGCTCCCACCCCGAATTTGGTCCAGGGTGAGGCCCCGGTGACACTGGTCTGGGCGACTGGCTTTGCTTTTTCACTCTTCATGAAGGTCTTCTGAAGCGCTCTTTGCGTGACCCGTCCCCCTGGACCTGTTTGCCATGGGCGACCCCACCAGAGACATGAAGCCCCCAACAACAGAGCTCCCAGGATCAAACCCCTCCACCACGTGAAAGAAAGAGACAGATAATTAACGCGGGGTGAATGAAACAAACAAAGATAGATAGATAGATAGAACTTTATTAATCTCCAAGGGAGAAATTCAAGAAAGCTCCAGGTCTGGAGAGTCATGTGTAATGTAGAACCTTTAATATGAACAGACAGAAGTGGGGTGAAGTGCACAAGGAACGTGGAGTTTTGTTCTGTGTCCAGTCGACCTGTTGTGAGGCTTGAGTGTGAAGAGTCCTATAAGCACATTTTTGTTTAAAGGGGTATTAGGCAAAATCGCTTTTTGAGCTTTCTATCATGTTACATGTCTTACTATGTTTGAGTAATTTGGGGATCTGTCCCAGGCCCGACTCAAACCCTCCTTAAGGAGCATGACTCCTCGACAATTCTCCATAAATATACAAAAACATAATAACTGTACACTACAACTTCACAAACCTGTGTGATGTGCAGTAGTTTCATTAGTGGGATGCAGCTGGTTGTGATATGAAGGGGGAGTGACTTAGCACAGAGAGCAAAGGGAGGGGAGACTCAGAGCATCAAAAATGAAAGTGAAACTTATTAAATGTGAAGTTGTTTTCTGTGAATATAACATTTTCAAAACAACAAAAAGCAAACACTGGGGATGTTGTCGGACGGTGGAAGGAAAACTTTAAGGATCTCCTCAGTCCCACCATCACGTCTGCCGAGGAGGATGTAGAGACTGGGGAGTTGGACTCGTCCATCACCCTGGCCGAAGTCACTGAGGTGGTTGGCAAGCTTCTCGGTGGCAAGGCTCTGGGGGTGAATGAGATCCGTCCCGATTACCTCAAGTCTCTAGATGTTGTGGGGTGGGTCTTGGCTGACACGTCTCTACAACATCATGTGGCGGTCGGGGACAGTACCTCTGGACTGGCAGACCGGGGTGGCGGTCCCTCTGTTTAAGAAGGGGGACCAGAGGGTGTGTTCCAATTATAGAGGAATCACACTCCTCAGACTTCCCGGTAAGGACTGATAGTCGAACCTCGGATTCAGGAGGAGCAGTGTGGTTTTCGTCCTGGTCGTGGAACACTGGACCAGCTCTACACTCTCCATCAGGTCCTCGAGGCTCATGGGAGTTTGCCACAGTCCACATGTACTTTGTGGATCTGGAGAAGGCATTCGACCGTGTCCCTCGTGGTGTCCTTTGGGGGGTGCTCTGGGAGTATGGGGTCCGGGGCCCTTTGCCAAGGGCTGTCCGGTCCCTGTATGACCGGAGCAGGAGCTGTGTTCTCTGCAGTAAGTCAGACTTGTTCCTGGTGCATGTTGGATCCACCAGGGCTGCCCTTTGTCACCGGTTCTGTTCATTATATTTATGGACAGAATTTCTAGGCACAGCCAGGGGCCGGAGGGGGTCTGGTTCAGGGGCCGGAGGGGGTCTGGTTCAGGGGCCGGAGGGGGTCTGGTTCAGGGGTCTGGTTCGGAGGGGGTCTGGTTCAGGGGCCGGAGGGGGTCTGGTTCAGGGGCCGGAGGGGGTCTGGTTCAGGGGCCGGAGGGGGGTCTGGTTCAGGGGCCGGAGGGGGTCTGGTTCAGGGGCCGGAGGGGGTCTGGTTCAGGGGCCGGAGGGGGTCTGGTTCAGGGGCCGGAGGGGGTCTGGTTCAGGGGCCGGAGGGGGTCTGGTTCAGGGGCCGGAGGGGGTCTGGTTCAGGGGCCGGAGGGGTCTGGTTCAGGGGCCGGAGGGGGTCTGGTTCAGGGGCCGGAGGGGGTCCGGTTCAGGGGCCGGAGGGGGTCCGGTTCAGGGGCCGGAGGGGGTCCGGCTCAGGGGCCGGAGGGGGTCCGGCTCAGGGGCCGGAGGGGGTCCGGCTCAGGGGCCGGAGGGGGTCCGGTTCAGGGGCCGGAGGGGGTCCGGTTCAGGGGCCGGAGGGGGTCCGGTTCAGGGGCCGGAGGGGGTCCGGTTCAGGGGCTGGAGGGGGTCTGGGTTCGGGAACCACAGGATCATCTCTGCTGTTTGCAGATGATGTTGTCCTGATGCTTCTTCGAGCCAGGACCTGCAGCACTGAGGCGGTTTGCAGCTGAGTGTGAAGTGTCTGGGATGAGAATCGGCTCCTCCAAATCTGAGGCCATGGTTCTTGACCGGAAAAAGGTGGTTTGCCCTCTCCGGGTGGGTGGTGAGGCCTTGCCTCGCCCTTGGAGGAGTTCAAATATCTCGGGGTCTTGTTCTTGAGTGAGGGAAGGATGAAACGCGAGAATGACAGGTAGATTGGTGCAGTGTCTGCAGTGATGTCGCTGTATCGTCTGTTGTGGTGAAGAAGGAGCTGAGTCAAAGGCAAAGCTCTGGATTTACCTCAGTCGACGTTCACCTCATCTATGATCATGACTCTGGGTCATGAAAGGACAAGATCACAGATACAAGCGGCTGACATGAGTTTCCTCCCCAGAGTGGCTGGGCGCTCCCTTGGAGATAGAATGAGAAGCTCAGTCACACAGGAGGAGCTCAGAGTAGAGCCCCTGCTCCTACAAGTTGAGAGGAACCAGCTGAGGCTCGGGCATCTGCTCGTGATGCCTCCTGGACACCTCCCTAGGGAGGTGTTTCGAGCATGTCCCACCGGGAAGAGGCCCCGGGGAAGACCCAGGACACGCTGGAGGGACTATGTCTCTGGCCTGGGAACGACTTGGGGTCCCTCTTTAAAACCCCACAGAAGTAAATACCTCCTCTTTAATATCCCATAGAAGTAAATATCATAATCAGAATCACTTTTATTGATCCCCGAGGGGAAATTCTCTTCGTTCACAGATCCCACGACCACAGAATAGAAATTTAAAATAGAAATTTAAAAGAATAAGAATAAATATAAAGTGTCACACACATATCCCTCTTTAATACCCCACAGAAGTAAATACCTCCTCTTTAATACCCCACAGAAGTAAATACCTCCTCTTTAATACCCCACAGAAGTAAATACCTCCTCTTTAATACCCCACAGAAGTAAATACCTCCTCTTTAATACCCCACAGAAGTAAATACCTCCTCTTTAATACCCCACAGGAGTAAATACCTCCTCTTTAATACCCCATAGAAGTAAATACAGTTTCCGTATAAAGATGGACTTTCTGTCAGTTGTCGTTCGTTTGTTCGTGGACATATATTATTTTGTGCTAAAACACAAGATTCAAAATGGCCTGGCCTCCCTCGAGACAGAAGGAGCCAGAAGAGCCAGAAGGAGCCAGAGGAGAGCGTCAGGAGGAGAGCCAGAAGGAGCCAGAAGAGAGCATCAAGAAGAGAGACAGAAGGAGCCAGAGGAGAGACAAAAGGAGCCAGAGGAGACGGAAGGAGCCAGAAGAGAGCATCAAGAAGAGAGACAGAAGGAGCCAGAGGAGACAGAAGGAGCCAGAGGAGAGACAGAAGGAGCCAGAGGAGACAGAAGGAGCCAGAGGAGAGAGGAGAAGGAGCCAGAGGAGACAGAAGAAGGAGCCAGAGGAGACAGAAGGAGCCAGAGGAGAGACAGAAGGAGCCAGAGGAGACAGAAGGAGCCAGAGGAGACAGAAGGAGCCAGAGGAGACAGAAGGAGCCAGAAGGAGCCAGAGGAAAGTGTCGGGAGGAGAGACAGAAGGAGCCAGAGGAGACAGAAGGAGCCAGAGGAGACAGAAGGAGCCAGAGGAAAGTGTCGGGAGGAGAGACAGAAGGAGCCAGAGGAGACAGAAGGAGCCAGAGGAGACAGAGTGTCGGGTTCGTGTCGGGAGGAGAGACAGAAGGAGCCAGAGGAGACAGAAGGAGCCAGAGGACACAGAAGGAGCCAGAGGAGACAGATGGAGCCAGAGGAGAGCGTCAGGAGGAGAGCCAGAAGGAGCCAGAAGAGAGCATCAAGAAGAGAGACAGAAGGAGCCAGAGGAGAGACAAAAGGAGCCAGAGGAGACGGAAGGAGCCAGAAGAGAGCATCAAGAAGAGAGACAGAAGGAGCCAGAGGAGACAGAAGGAGCCAGAGGAGACAGAAGGAGCCAGAAGAGAGCATCAAGAAGAGAGACAGAAGGAGCCAGAGGAGAGACAGAAGGAGCCAGAGGAGAGACAGAAGGAGCCAGAGGAGACAGAAGGAGCCAGAGGAGACAGAAGGAGCCAGAGGAGACAGAAGGAGCCAGAGGAGACAGAAGGAGCCAGAGGAGACAGAAGGAGCCAGAGGAGAGACAGAAGGAGCCAGAGGAGACAGAAGGAGCCAGAGGAGACAGAAGGAGCCAGAGGAGACAGAAGGAGCCAGAAGGAGCCAGAGGAAAGTGAGGGAGGAGAGACAGAAGGAGCCAGAGGAGACAGAAGGAGCCAGAGGAGACAGAAGGAGCCAGAGGAAAGTGTCGGGAGGAGAGACAGAAGGAGCCAGAGGAGACAGAAGGAGCCAGAGGAAAGTGTCGGGAGGGAGACAGAGGAGAGCCAGAGGAGACAGAAGGAGCCAGAGGGACACAGAAGGAGCCAGAGGAGACAGAGGGAGCCAGAGGAGACAGAAGGAGCCAGAGGAGACAGAAGGAGCCAGAGGAGAGACAGAAGGCCAGAGGAGACAGAAGGAGAGCCAGAGGAGACAGAAGGAGCCAGAGGAAAGTGTCGGAGAGAGACAGAAGGAGCCAGAGGAGACAGAAGGAGCCAGAGGAGACAGAAGGAGCCAGAGGAAAAGTGTCGGGAGGAGACAGAAGGAGCCAGAGGAGACAGAAGGAGCCAGAGGAAAGTGTCGGGAGGAGAGACAGAAGGAGCCAGAGGAGACAGAAGGAGCCAGAGGACACAGAAGGAGCCAGAGGAGACAGATGGAGCCAGAGGAGACAGAAGGAGCCAGAGGAGACAGAAGGAGCCAGAGGAGAGAGGAGACAGAAGGAGCCAGAGGAGACAGAAGGAGCCAGAGGAGACAGAAGGAGCAGAGGAGACAGAAGGAGCCAGAAGGAGCCAGAGGAAAGTGTCGGGAGGAGAGACAGAACGAGCAAGGAGGAGAGACAGAAGGAGCCAGAGGAGACAGAAGGAGCCAGCCAGAGGAAAGTGTCGGGAGGAGAGACAGAAGGAGCCAGAGGAGACAGAAGGAGCCAGAGGAGACAGAAGGAGCCAGAGGAAAGTGTGTCGGGAGGACAGAAGACAGGAAGGAGCCAGAGGAGACAGAAGGAGCCAGAGGACACAGAAGGAGCCAGAGGAGACAGATGGAGCCAGAGGGAGACAGAAGGAGCCAGAGAGACAGAAGGAGGAGCCAGAGGAGAGACAGAAGGAGCCAGAGGAGACAGAAGGAGCCAGAGGAGACAGAAGGAGCCAGAGGAGACAGAAGGAGCAGAAGGAGCCAGAAGGAGCCAGAGGAAAGTGTCGGGAGGAGAGACAGAAGGAGCCAGAGGACACAGAAGGAGCCAGAGGAGACAGATGGAGCCAGAGGAGACAGAAGGAGCCAGAGGAGACAGAAGGAGCCAGAGGAGACAGAAGGAGCCAGAGGAGACAGAAGGAGCCAGAGGAGACAGAAGGAGCCAGAGGAGACAGAAGGAGCCAGAGGAGACAGATGGAGCCAGAAGGAGCCAGAGGAGACAGAAGGAGCCAGAGGACACAGAAGGAGCCAGAGTGTTGGGAGGAGAGAGCCGGAGTCCGGAGCCACAGAGAGGATGTAGGCCACAGTGATGTGCTCTCTCAGGAGGAAGGGCCTGAGGCTCATGCTGGATTAAGTACACGAGAGTAGAACTGCGTAATGGGGCTGTCCTTTAGTGAGCCTCATAATACAGCTTCACTAAAGAGGGTTACTGACGCTGTGTAACAGGGTCATTCAGCGTGTACTACCCGAGCACTTACTATTCAAGTACAAGTACACGCACATACTACAGAGACACACGCACTTATTTACAGTTTCACCTTTTGTACTACGGGGGTGAAGCGGAAAAGCATAATGTAGGTCACAGTTCAAGTTCACTGGTGGAAGTAATGGTTTGTGTTCATGTATTTGCAGTAATTCATTTCATATAAAATACTACATAGGAAAAAGTTTAAATATCACCTCCAGCTGTAGTAGCACATAAAACATGTTCAGATTCAAACCAACATTAAGACGATGGTATGTTGCCGTAAATGTCGTTGTGACAAAGAGTCTGCCCCTCGGTGGAGAAAATATAACGAGCTGCAGATTTAGTTCAGTTCAAGTTTATTTATAAAGAACATTTAAAACAACTTGAGCTGATCACAGAGTTTCACATGAGAGGCACCAAAAGACAAATACACAGATAACACGAGAGAAGACTGGGCCCACAGAGAGAAGACTGGGCCCACAGAGAGAAGACTGGGCCCACAGAGAGAAGACTGGGCCCACAGACTGGGCCCACAGAGAGAAGACTGGGCCCACAGAGAGAAGACTGGGCCCACAGAGAGAAGACTGGGCCCACAGAGAGAAGACTGGGCCCACAGACTGGGCCCACAGAGAGAAGACTGGGCCCAGAGAGAGAAGACTGGGCCCACAGACTGGGCCCACAGAGAGAAGACCGGGCCCACAGAGAGAAGACTGGGCCCACAGACTGGGCCCACAGAGAGAAGACTGGGCCCACAGAGAGAAGACTGGGCCCACAGAGAGAAGACCGGGCCCACAGAGAGAAGACTGGCCCACAGAGAGAGAAGACTGGGCCCACAGACTGGGCCCACAGAGAGAAGACCGGGCCCACAGAGAGAAGACTGGGCCCACAGACTGGGCCCACAGAGAGAAGACCGGGCCCACAGAGAGAAGACTGGGCCCACAGACTGGGCCCACAGAGAGAAGACCGGCCCCCACAGAGAGAAGACTGGGCCCACAGACTGGGCCCACAGAGAGAAGACTGGGCCCACAGAGAGAAGACTGGGCCCACAGAGAGAAGACTGGGCCCACAGAGAGAAGACTGGGCCCACAGAGAGAAGACTGGGCCCACAGACTGGGCCCACAGAGAGAAGACTGGGCCCAGAGAGAGAAGACTGGGCCCACAGACTGGGCCCACAGAGAGAAGACCGGGCCCACAGAGAGAAGACTGGGCCCCACAGACTGGGCCCACAGAGAGAAGACTGGGCCCACACAGAGAAGACTGGGCCCACAGACTGGGCCCACAGAGAGAAGACTGGGCCCACAGACTGGGCCCACAGAGAGAACTGTGCTCAGAGCTTCTGAAAAAACCTAATCTTGAACCTGATATTTTAGCCAACTATAGGCCCATCTCGAATCTTCCCTTTGTCTCAAAAATCCTTGAAAAAATTGTAGTTAAGCAGCTTTATCGCCACCTACAGGCTAATAATTTATTTGAAACTTTTCAATCAGGATTCAGACCTCACCACAGAAACTGCACTACTTAAAGTCACAAATGACTTGTTATTAGCTGCTGACAATGGACTAGTGTCAGTCCTGGTTCTGTTGGACCTCAGTGCAGCGTTTGACCATCGACCACAATATTCTACTACAGAGATTAGAATGTGACGTGTCCGAGGGGCAGCCCTCAGCTGGTTTAAATCCTACCTGTCTGATAGGTACCAGTTTGTTCATGTAAATCAGAGCTCCTCTCCATGTTCTAAAGTAGAACATGGTGTGCCACAGGGTTCTGTACTGGGTCCAATCCTGTTCACACTCTATATGTTGCCGTTAGGTAATATCATCAGAAAACATGGCATTAACTTCCACTGCTCTGCTGATGACACACAGCTGTACTTGTCAATGAAACCAGATCAGTCTGATCGAGTGGACAGACTTAGTGCCTGTGTGAAGGACATAAAAACCTGGATGACACTTAATTATCTGCTTCTTAACCCAGAAAAAACAGAGGTCATTACTCTAGGCCCCAAAAGCCTGTGAGACTCTCTGTTTGACCAGAAAGTCACTCTGGACAGTGTCAGTGGTGCCTCCAGTTCTACTGTGAGGAACCTTGGAGTCTTGTTTGACCAAGAGTCTCGTTCAAACCACATATAAACCAATCCTGTAGAACAGCTTTCTTTCACCTGCGTAATATTGCCAAAATCAGAAAAATCTTGTCTAAAAGTGACGCTGAAAAACTTATCCATGCATTTGTTACATCAAGGCTAGATTACTGTAACTCCTGACTAGTCGCTTGCCCTAAAAGCTCTATAAAAAGCTTTCAGCGAGTTCAAAATGCAGCAGCCAGGCTCCTAACAGGAACTAAGAGAAGAGACACATCACCCCAGTGCTGGAGTCCCTTCACTGGCTTTTGTCCAGTTCAGAATCAAATTCAAAGTTCTCCTCCTGACATATAAAGCCATAAAGGACATGGCCCCGTTGTATCTGCAAGATGCTATAGTACCATACCACCCAAACAGAGCACTCCGCTCCCCAAAATGCTGGACTATTGGTGGTTTCTAGAGTGACTAAAAGCACAGTAGGAGGGAGAGCTTTCACTTACCAAGCTCCTGTGCTATGGAATCAGCTCCTTCCCATGTTAAAGAGGCTCCACAGTCTCTACATTTAAGACCAGGCTTAAAACGTTTCTCTTTGAAACATCTTATGGTCAGGACCAGAAATAAACCCTGTAGTTTTAGTCAGGCTGCCTAGGGATAGCCATGCTGGGGGAAGTATGGTAACCTGAGCACTATCCTCTTTTTCCTCCTGTTTTTCCTCAACAACATTTACTATTCAGTTTGTTCATTGCTATTCACATGTTGTCCCCCCCGCTCCCCTCTGGGGAGTGTGACTGTTTCAGACGCCTGGCCGCTGATCGTCCGGTGATGGCTGGACCCTAGATCTCCTCCTGATCGTCCGGTGATGGCTGGACTCTAGATCCCCTCCTGACCACCTGGTGATGGCTGGACCCTAGATCGCCTCCTGATCGTCCGGTGATGGCTGGACTCTAGATCTCCTCCTGATCGTCCGGTGATGGCTGAACTCTAGATCTTCTTGCCTGAATGGACGGCTCGTTGGACTCTGGCCCTACAGACTTGAACTGGATGCTCCTTAGTCCTGGACACATCTGCAGCCTGTCCGTCCATGGGAGTGGATCTCTCCTTCACTGTGGTTCTCCTCGAGGTTTCTCCTTTTCCCAATGGGTTTTTGGAGTTTTTCCTTTGGAGAAGGAGGGTCTAAGGACAGGGGATGTTCTGGGACAGTTATTCATTGCTTGTTTTCTGTTGATTAATCTGTCTGTTTCTGTTTCATTTTTGATTTTCTAATTCTGTTGGTTAATCAACTCCATGTTCAGCCCTAAGAGGCGACTGCTGTCGTGATTTTGGGTTTTACAAAAATAAATTGAATTGAATTGAATAGAGAAGACTGGGCCCACAGAGAGACTGGACCCACAGACCGGACCCACAGAGAGATTGGACCCACAGACTGGACCCACAGAGAGACTGGACCCACAGACTGGACCCACAGACTGGACCCACAGACTGGACCCACAGAGAGACATTTAAACACAATAACATTTTGAATGTCAAATGTGAAATAAGGCACCAGTGCAGGTGATGTGCTCTTTCATTTGTACAAAAATGACATGACTCTGCTAAATCCTTTTTGTATCACTGTTTCATAAAATAAAATTGGAGAATGAAGTACTTACATCCCAGAGGGCGTGAGCCAGTGGCGGTGATAATGAGGGTAATGACATTTTGAATACAGGAGAGTAAAGATTACTCAAACATACACAAAATCATCCATCCTTCCATTTTCTTCCACTTATCCGGGGCCGGGTCGCGGGGGCAGCAGTCTAAGCGGGGACTCCCAGACTTCCCACACCCCAGACACTTCCTCCAGCTCCTCCGGTGGGACCCCAAGGCGTTCCCAGGCCAGCCGAGAGACATAGTCCCTCTAGCATGTCCTGGGTCTTCCCCAGGGCCTCTTCCTGGTGGGACATGAACACCTCCCTAGGGAGTTGTCCAGGAGGCATCCTGAGCAGATGCCCGAGCCTCAGCTGGTTCCTCTTGGAACGGACATGGAGACTAGCTCTGGGGACATGGAATGTCACCTCGCTGGGGGGGAAGGAGCCTGAGCTTGTGCGGGAGGTTGAGCATTACCGACTAGATATAGTCGGCCTCACCTCCATGCACAGTTTGAGCTCTGGAACCCAACTCCTCGAGAGGGGCTGGACTCTCCATTTCTCGGGCGTTGCCTACGGGGAGAGGTGGTGAGCTGGTGTGAGCTTATTGCCCCACAGCTCAGCTGTTGGAGTTCACCCGGGTGAAAGAGAGGGTCACGTCCCTGCGCCTTCGGGTCGGGGACAGGTCTCTCACTGTTGTGGCAGCAGCAACAGCAGTGCAGAGTACCCGGCCTTCTTGCAGTCCCTGGGAGGGGTAATAGACAGTGCACCCACCGGGGACTTCGTTGTTCTCCTGGGGGAGTTCAATGCTCATGAGGATAACGACAGTGACACCTGGAGGGGCGTGATTGGGAGGAACGGCCTCCCTGATCTGAACCCGAGTGGTGTTCTGTTATTGGACTTCTGTGTCACAGTTTGTCCATAACAAACACCATGTTTGAGCACAAGGTCCATCAGTGCATGTGGCACCAGGACACCTTAGGCCGGAGGTCGATGATTGACTTTGTTGTCGTGTTATCTGACCTCCGGCCGCGTGTTTTGGACACTCAGGTGAAGAGAGGGGCAAAGCTGTCAATCAATCACCACCTGGTGGTGAGTTGGATCCGCTGGCGGAGGAGGAAGCCAGACAGACCTGGCAGGACCAAGTGTATCGTGAGGGTCTGTTGAGAACGTCTGGTGGAGCCCTCTGTCAGGGGGGTCTTCAACTCACACCTCCGGGAGAGCTTCTCCCTGATCCCAGGGGAGGCTGGGGACATGGACTCTGAGTGGGCCATGTTCTCCATCTCTGTTGTCGATGCGGCTGCTCGTAGCTGTGGTCGTAACGTCTGCGGTGCTTGTCGCGGCAGCAACCCCCGAACCCGATGATGGACACCAGAAGTAAGGGATGCCATCAGGCTGAAGAAGGAGTCCTAACGATCCTTGTTGGCTTGTGGGACTCCTGAGGTAGGTGACGAGTGGCGGCAGGCCAGGTGGGCCAGGCGGGCCAGGCGTGTTGCGGCTTGTGCTGTCGCGGAGGCAAAGAATCGGGGTTGGGAGGAGTTCGGGGAGGCAATGGAAGAGGACTGTCGGACGGCTTCAAAGGTGTAAGGAATACTTTGAGGACCTCCTCAATCCCACCAGCACGTCTTCCGAGGAGGAAGCACAAACTAGGGACCCGGAGTCGGACTCGTCCATTACCCTGGCTGAAGTCATTGAGGTGGTTGGCAAGCTCTTCGGTGGCAAGGCCCCGGAGGTGGATTAGATCTGTCCCGAGTACCTTAAGTCTCTGGATGTTGTGGGTCTTGGCTGACACGTCTCTACAACATCGTGTGGTGGTCAGGGACAGTACCTCTGGACTGGCAGACCGGGGTGGTGGTCCCTCTGTATAAGAAGGAGAACCAGAGGGTGTGTTCCAATTATAGGGGAATCACACTCCTCAGACTTCCCGGTAAAGTCTATTCCAGGGACTGGAGAGGAGAATCTGACCGATAGTCGAACCTCAGATTCAGGAGGAGCAGTGTGGTTTTTGTCCCGGTTGTGGAACCCTGGAGCAGCTCTACACTCTCCATCGGGTCCTCGAGGGTTCATGGGAGTACACAAAATCAGTTTAAATACAACTTTGAGAGGGTAACAGGAAGGGAACAACTGTGACATGGTTAAAAACTCTGAAAAGTGGATTTTACAGAATGAATCGATCACATTTAATCACAAGCTTAGGCCCATGTTCAAATTATGTCTGCTAGAAAACACAAAATGACTGATACGTCTGATCTGCCGTGGAACCACGAGCCTAAAAAACAAAAACTACCAAAACATATAAACCTGTTCTACGCTCTTTAAGGGGCACTCCGGGGTACTCCGGGGTACTCATACAGACTTTCAGCTGGGACTGAACCACTGATCATGTGTTTTTTTGGTAATACTCCAAAACAGCGTAATAGATGGAGGTGGATGTTGGTGCTGTATCGTTTCATATCGTGACGACAGAAATGTGGAACCAACAGCTTCAGAAAAATAAAATTATCTGGGTCATCGCTGAATTCACCACACTGCACTACATCACAGTGTGAGAGCACCCAAATACAGCCCGGGGACCTTTAGGTACTCTCGTTTTAAAACATCACAGTGTGAGAGCACCCAAATACAGCCCGGGGACCTTTAGGTACTCTCGTTTTAAAACATCACAGTGTGAGAGAACCCAAATACAGCCCAGGGACCTTTAGGTACTCTCGTTTTAAAACATCACAGTGTGAGAGCACTTAAATACAGCCCGGGGACCTTTAGGTACTCTCGTTTTAAAACATCACAGTGTGAGCACCCAAATACAGCCCGGGGACCTTTAGGTACTCTGTCGTTTTAAAACATCACGGTGTGAGAGCACCAAAATACTGCCCGGGGACCTTTAGGTACTCAGTCGTTTTAAAACATCACAGTGTGAGAGCACCCAAATACAGCCCGAGGACCTTTAGGTACTCTGTCGTTTTAAAACATCACAGTGTGAGAGCACCAAAATACAGCCCGGGGACCTTTAGGTACTCTCGTTTTAAAACATCACAGTGTGAGAGCACCCAAATACAGCCCGGGGACCTTTAGGTACTCTGTCGTTTTAAAACATCACAGTGTGAGAGCACCCAAATACAGCCCAGGGACCTTTAGGTACTCTCGTTTTAAAACATCACAGTGTGAGAGCACCCAAATACAGCCCGGGGACCTTTAGGTACTCTCGTTTTAAAACATCACAGTGTGAGAGCACCCAAATACAGCCCGGGGACCTTTAGGTACTCTCGTTTTAAAACATCACAGTGTGAGAGCACCCAAATACAGCCCGGGACCTTTAGGTACTCTCGTTTTAAAACATCACAGTGTGAGAGCTCCCAAATACAGCCCGGGGACCTTTAGGTACTCTGTCGTTTAAAAACATCACAGTGTGAGAGCACCGAAATACTTTCCGGGGACCTTTAGGTACTCTCGTTTTAAAACTCACAGTTTGAGAGCACCCAAATACAAAACCCGGGGACCTTTAGGTACTCTCGTTTTAAAACATCACAGTGTGTGAGAGCACCCAAATACAGCCCTTTAGGTACTCTCGTTTTTAAAAACATCACAGTGTGAGAGTACAGCCCGGGGACTTTAGGTACTACTCCTCGTTTAAAACATCACAGTGTGAGAGCACCCAAATACAGCCCGGGGACCTTTAGGTACTCTCGTTTTAAAACATCACAGTGTGAGAGCACCAAAATACTGCCTGGAGACCTTTAGGTACTCTGTCGTTTTAAAACATCACAGTATGAGAGAAGGACCTGAGCTGTAATGAAAAACCAGAGGTGTAGAGAAGGACCTGAGGTGTAGAGAAGGACCTGAGGTGTAGAGAAGGACCTGAGGTGTAGAGAAGGACCTGAGGTGTAGAGAAGGACCTGAGGTGTAGAGAAGGACCAGGTCACAGAGAAGGACCAGAGGTGTAGAGCCGGGGGACCAGAGGTGTAGAGAAGGACCTGAGGTGTAGAGAAGGACCTGAGGTGTAGAGAAGGACCTGAGGTGTAGAGAAGGACCTGAGGTGTAGAGAAGGACCTGAGGTGTAGAGAAGGACCTGAGGTGTAGAGAAGGACCTGAGGTGTAGAGAAGGACCTGAGGTGTAGAGAAGGACGTGAGCATCATTTTCTGTGGATCACACCTGGACCTGGAGATTCTATCCATATTTTTATTTAAGTGTTTTTTTTTTGTTTTGTTTTTTTTTGTTTTTACTTTAATTTCATGCAGCCCTTATAATTGTATTTATTAATATTTTTATATTGTTTTATCTCATTCAAGTTTTATATTGTATTTCATTAAAATATGATTCATTAAAATGTTTTTCATCTCTCCATCCTGTTTCTAGTTAGTGAGTTTTTTTCACTGATAAAAGTGACAGATCCCGAAGCGTTAACCACTCTGCCGCGGTGCCAGAGATTTACACGCTGCAATAAAAAGATCAAAAGCACGATGCAAAATGGAGCAGCGCGTCTCCTCATCGTGTCAATTTCACACTGAAAAAGATTCTGCCTCAAATGTGTCGTTTACAGGTTTAGGACCTGGCAACCCGGCTTCAGAGACTAAATCAAAAATAGAAAAAATACAAGCCTAAAACTTTGAGATCATTTGGGTTTAAAGTCAAAAATATAAATTTAAAAATATATAAATAATATTATAAAATGAAAGACATGACAAGAGAAAATTTAACAATAACAAGTAAAAAAAAAACAAAAAAACTCAAAATAAATTTAAAATTCTATTCACATTCTACATGTGAGTAAAAACTAAACCAGGGACCTAAACCAGGACTCTGTCGGACTAAACCACACTCACAGTCTAAAGCAGGACTACAACCAGGGGACTAAACCAGGTACTAAACCAGTTTAAACCAGGACTAAACCAGGACTAAACAGTGTCTAAACCAGGACTAAACCAGGTCTACGGGGTCTAAAGGTAGGACTAAACCAGGAATAAACCAACACTCACCAGGTCTAAACCAGGTCTAAACCAGGACTAAACCAGGACTAAACCGGTCTAAACCAGGTCTAAACAGTGTCTAAACCAGACTAAACCAGGTCTAAACCAGGTCTAAACCAGGACTAAACCAGGACTAAACCAGGTCTAAACCAGGACTAAACCAGGACTAAACCAGGACTAAACCAGGTCTAAACCAGGACTAAACCAGGACTAAACCAGGACTAAACCAGGTCTAAACCAGGATCAAACCAGGACCAAACCAGGACTAAACCAGGTCTAAACCAGGACTAAACCAGGACTAAACCAGGTCTAAACCAGGACTAAACCAGGACTAAACCCAGGACTAAACCAGGACTAAACCAGGTCTAAACCAGGACAGTGTGAGACTAACCAGGTCTAAACCAGGACTAAACCAGGACTAAACCAGGACTAAACCAGGTCTAAACCAGGACTAAACCAGTCTAAACCAGGTCTAAACCAGGACTAAACCAGGAATAAACCAGGTACTAAACCAGGTCTAAACCAGGTCTAAACCAGGACTAAACCAGGACCTAAACCAGGTCTAAAACCAGGTCTAAACCAGTCTAAACCAGGACTAAACCAGGTCTAAACCAGGTCTAAACAGGACTAAACCAGGACTAAACCAGGTTCTAAAACCAGGACTAAAACCAGGACTAAACCAGGACTAAAAGGAGGTCTAAACCAGGACTAAACCAGGGTACTAAACCAGGACTAAACCAGGTCTAAACCAGGATCAAACCAGGACCAAACCAGGACTAAACCAGGTCTAAACCAGGACTAAACCAGGACTAAACCAGGTCTAAACCAGGACTAAACCAGGACTAAACCAGGACTAAACCAGGTCTAAACCAGGACTAAACCAGGTCTAAGCCAGGTCTAAACCAGGACTAAACCAGGAATAAACCAGGACTAAACCAGGTCTAAACCAGGTCTAAACCAGGACTAAACCAGGACTAAACCAGGTCTAAACCAGGACTAAACCAGGTCTAAACCAGGCACACACACGAGCACAAACGGCTGAGTGGCGTGTTCTCCCTCGTGTGCAGGAGGTGACGGAGCTAAAATCAACCCGAGTGCACACACTGTTTCATAACCCGGGATCAGGAGTCAGCTCTTATGCAACGCTCCACATCTGACGCCCTGTCACCATGAGCTTCAGCTTTTTATTTCATTTTTATGTGAGGTTTTGACAAGGAAACAAGAAGCACCAGTTTGACCCGTAAACACAGAGAAAGGTTTTGGAGCCAGTGTGTGAGTGAAATAGTCACAAGTTTTGCAGAGGTTTACCACCTTCACGAGCTTTGCTTCAAGGAACCACTCACACGCTCACACGCTCACTCTATCACACGCTCACGCTATCACGCGCTCACACTATCACACACTCACACTATCACACGCTCAAGCGCTCACTCTATCACACGCTCACGCTATCACGCGCTCACACGCTCACGCTATCACGCACTCACACTATCACACACTCACACTATCACACGCTCACGCTATCACACGCTCACACTATCACATGCTCACACGCTCACGCTATCACACGCTCACACTATCACACGCTCAAGCGCTCACTCTATCACACGCTCACACTATCACGCGCTCACACGCTCACCGTACGCTATCACACGCTCACACTATCACACGCTCAGCGCTCACTCTATCACAAACGCTCACACTATCACGCGCCTCACACGCTCACACGCTATCACACGCTCACACTATCACACGCTCAAGCGCTCACTCTATCACACGCTCGCACTATCACACGCTCACACTATCACAACGCTCACGCGCTCTCACAACTATCACACTATCACGCGCTCACACTATCACACCCGCTCACACTATCACACGCTCAAACTATCACGCGCTCACACTATCACATGCTCACACGCTCACGCTATCACACGCTCTCACTCTATCACACGCTCACACGCTCACACTATCACACGCTCACACTATCACGCGCTCACGCTATCACACTATCACTCTATCACACGCTCACGCTATCACGCGCTCACACTATCACACGCTCAAGCGCTCACTCTATCACACGCTCACACTATCACACGCTCACACGCTCACGCTATCACACGCTCACACTATCACACGCTCACACGCTCACGCTATCTATCCACGCGCTCACACGCTCACACTATCACACTATCACACGCTCACACTATCACACGCTCACACTATCACACGCTCACACTATCACTATCACACGCTCACACGCTCACACACTATCACACGCTCACACTATCACCGCTCACACGCTCACACTATCACACGCTCACACTATCACGCGCTCACACTATCACGCGCTCTCACACTACACACGCTCACACGCTCACACACTCACCACTATCACGCGCTCACACTAATCACATGCTCACACTATCACGCGCTCACACTATCACACGCTCACACTATCACGCGCTCACACTATCACACGCTCACACTATCACACGCTCACGCGCTCACACTATCACGCGCTCACACTATCACACGCTCACACTATCACACGCTCACGTGCTCACATTATCACGCGCTCACACTATCACATGCTCACCACTATCACACACGCTCACACTATCACACGCTCACGCGCTCTAAACACTATCACGCGCTCACACTATCACACGCTCACACTATCACACGCTCACGTGCTCACATTATCACGCGCTCTACACTCTATCACACGCTCACTCTATCACACGCTCACACTATCACACTACGCTCACACTCACGCTCACACTATCACACGCTCAAACTATCACACGCTCACGCGCTCACACTATCACACGCTCACACTATCACACGCTCACGTGCTCACATTATCACGCGCTCACACTATCACACGCTCACACTATCACACGCTCACTCTATCACACGCTCACACTATCACACGCTCACGCGCTCACACTATCACACGCTCACACTATCACACGCTCACGCGCTCACTCTCTCACATCACACGCTCACACTATCACACTATCACTATCCGCTCTCACATCACATGCTCACACGCTCACGCTATCACACGCTCACTCTATCACACGCTCACACTATCACACGCTCACACTATCACGCGCTCACTCGCTCACGGCTATCACACATCACACTATCACACACACGCTCACGCTATCATCACGCGCTCACACTATCACACGCTCAAGCGCTCACTCTATCACACGCTCACACTATCACACGCTCACACGCTCACGCTATCACACGCTCACTCTACACACACTATCACACGCTCACACGCTATCTCACACGCGCTCACACGCTCACACTCTCACACGCTCACGCGCTCACACTATCACACTATCACGCGCTCACACTATCACACGCTCACACTATCACGCTCACACTATCCACTATCACACGCTCACGCGCTCACACTATCACGCGCTCACACGCTCACACGCTCACACTATCACGCGCTCACACTATCACACGCTCACACTATCACACGCTCACGCGCTCACACTATCACACGCTCACACTATCACACGCTCACACGCACACGCTCACTATCACGCGCTCACACTATCACGCGCTATCATCACACTATCACGCGCTCACACTATCACACGCTCACACTATCACACTCACTCACACACGCTCACACTATCACACTCACACACGCTCACACTATCACACGCTCACACTATCACACGCTCACACTATCACACGCTCTCACACACTATCACACGCTCACTATCACACGCTCACATCACTCACGCTATCACACGCTCACACTATCACGCGCTCACACTATCACACGCTCACGCGCTCACACTATCACACGCTCACACACACGCTCACACGCTCACACTATCACGCGCTCACACTATCACACGCTCACGCGCTCACACTATCACACGCTCACACTATCACACGCTCACACTATCACGCGCTCACACTATCACACGCTCACTATCACACGCTCACGCGCTCACACTATCACACGCTCACACTATCACACGCTCACGCGCTCACACTATCACACACGCTCACACTCTCACACACACTCACACTCACACGCTCACGCGCTCACACTATCACGCGCTCACACTATCACGCGCTCACACTATCACACGCGCTCACACTATCACACGCTCACGCGCTCACACTATCACACGCTCACACACTCACACGCTCACACTATCACACGCTCACACTATCACACGCTCACGCGCTCACACTATCAACACGCTCACACTATCACACGCTCACACGCTCACGCGCTCACACTATCACGCGCGCTCACTATCACCGCTCACACTATCACACGCTCACGCGCTCACACTATCACACGCTCACACACTCACACGCTCACACACTCACGCGCTCACACTATCACACGCTCACACTATCACACGCTCACACTATCACACGCTCACACGCTCACACGCTATCACACGCTCACACGCTCACACTATCACACGCTCACACTATCACACGCTCACACTATCACACGCTCACACTATCACGCTCACACACGCTCACACTATCACACGCTCACACTATGCTCACATTATCACGCGCTCACACTATCACACGCTCACACTATCACACGCACACGCTCTCACACTATCACACGCTCACACTATCACACGCTCACTCTATCACACGCTCACACGCTCACTCTATCACACGCTCACACTATCACACGCTCACACTATCACACGCTCACGTGCTCACATTATCACACGCTCACACGCTCACAACACACGCTCACACTATCACGCGCTCACACTATCACACACGCTCACACTATCACGCGCTCACGCTCACACGCTCACACTATCACACGCTCACACTATCACACGCTCACACGCTCACACGCTCACACTATCACACGCTCACTATCACAACGCTCACACACTATCACGCGCTCACACTATCACACGCACGCTCACACGCGCACACATCACCGCTCACACTATCACACGCTCACTCTATCACACGCTCACACTCATCGCTCACACTCACACTATCACACGCTCACACTATCACACGCTCACACGCTCACACTATCACGTATCACTATCACTATCACACGCTCACACGCTCACACTATCACGCGCTCACACTATCACACGCTCACACTATCACACGCTCACGTGCTCACATTATCACGCGCTCACACTATCACACGCTCACACTATCACACGCTCACGTGCTCACATTATCACGCGCTCACACTATCACACACGCTCACGCGCTCACACTATCACGCGCTCACACTATCACACGCTCACACGCTCACACTATCACACGCTCACGCTATCACATCACTCACGCGCTCACACTATCACACGCTCACTCTATCACACGCTCACACTATCACGCGCTCACACTATCACACGCTCACTCTATCACACTATCACGCGCTCACACTATCACACGCTCACTCTATCACACTATCACACGCTCACTTAACCGGGTCTACACCGGGACTAGACCGGGTCTAAACCGGGACTAAACGGGGTCTAAACCGGGTCTAAACCGGGACTAAACCGGATCTAAACCGGGTCTAAACCGGGACTAAACCGGGTCTAAACCGGGACTAAACCTGGTCTAAACCGGGACTAAACCGGGTCTAAACCGGGACTAAACCGGGAATAAACCGGGTCTAAACCGGGACTAAACCGGGTCTACACCGGGACTAAACCGGGACTAAACCGGGTCTAAACCGGGACTAAACCGGGAATAAACCGGGTCTAAACCGGGACTAAACCAGGTCTAAACCGGGGCTAAACCAGGTCTAAACTGGGACTAAACCAGGACTAAACCAGGACTAAACCAGGACTAAACCAGGACTAAACCAGGACTAAACCAGGACTAAACTGGGACTAGAACAAGTCTAAAGCTTTTTTGCTTTGTTTTTTGGGCACAAAGCAAAAACTGAAAATCTTCAAAGCTGTAATTATAAATGCATCTGTGTTTTTTTGTGTTTTTTAAATTTTGGGAGCAATGTGGCCTACATCTAATAATAATTATAAATGCGTTTTTGTGTGTTTTTTTTTTTATTTTTGGGAGCGATGTGGCCTACATCTAATAATAATTATAAATGCGTTTTTGTGTTTTTTGTTTTTTTATTTTGGGGAGGATGTGGCCTACATCTGCGGCTCATACGACTCGTTCTTTGGCTACTGTTCGCCTAAAGCGAAACGTTCAAACAGTCACATCCGCACATGAGAGAATGGTGAAAAATAAGAAGTAGGTCACGTAGCAATTTATTTGACAAAAAAGCAGAGGGGGGAGGGGCCGAGGGCGGGGGGAGGGAGAGAGAAAGCGTCTGGGGAGAGGGAGGTTTTTTGGGGAGTGGGAGAGCGTGCCAACAGCAAACTGCGCCGCAAAATCAATTATTAACTACGACTTTTTAGCAGCGAAAGTGTGTTTAGTTTTCACTCTGTCCCTGTGTCAGATGCCCTCCCGTCCTCTTTCATCCGTTCGTGTCAGTCCCTGTGTTTCATCCCGTGTCAGATGCCCTCCCGTCCTCTTTATCCGTTCGTGTCAGATGCCCTCCCGTCCTCTTCCATCTGACACACTCACTCTTTCAGTTTCTGTTATACGTGACATTTTGGGGACGTTAAACGATCCAAAAACAGATCATGTTTTGTTTTAAATTGTGGAGTGTTATGGCGCCGGTCCATCGGTGAGGAGGCTCTGATCGCGCTCCAGGACTGAACAGCTGAAAGCACTGCTCTGATCAGGGGCTTTTTGTGTTAACTACACAAAGTCACAGACTGTGGGACACACGAGCACAATATACGGCGTAAATAATGAGAGTAATGCAGTACAAAATACAACCCTGCAAAGGCACGACACAGGCCTCGCATCGCTTTAAGGTTAAGAAAGTGTCATGATCCCTGTTCTGTCCCTGCCTCCTGTGTGTGCCCTGCCCCTCCCTCACCTGTCTGAGCCTGGTGCTGGGAGGAGTCCTGGCTCCTCCTACACACACCTGGACTCCATCAGCGTAATCTACACCCCTGCAGGAGATGAGAGGAGCCAGGACCCAACACTCTGGGCCAGATTGTCTGTTTGTTTCACCGTGGTGCTACCTGTGTGTCTTCGTCCTGTTCGTGTCCCTGCTCGTGTTCATGCTCGAGTTCCCGCTCGTGTCCCAGCTCGTGTCCCAGCTCGTGTCACAGCTCGTGTTCCCGCTCATGTTCCCACTCGTGTCCCCGCTCGTGTCCCCGCTCGTGTTCCTGCTCGTGTCCCGCTCGTGTTCCCGCTCGTGTTCCCGCTCGTGTCCCCGCTCGTGTCCCCGCTCGTGTCCCCGCTCGTGTCCCCGCTCGTGTCCCCGCTCGTGTCCCCGCTGCTCGTGTTCCTGCTCGTGTCCCCGCTCGTGTCCCCCGCTCGTGTCCCTGCTCGTGTTCTCTGCTCGTGTCCCCGCTCGTGTTCCCGCTCTCGTGTCCCCCGCTCGTGTCCCCGCTCGTGTCCCCGCTCGTGTTCCCGCTCGTGTCCCTGCTCGTGTTCCTGCTCGTGTTCCTGCTCGTTGTTCCTGCTCGTGTTCCCCGCTCGTGTTCCTGCTCGTGTCCCAGCTCGTGTTCCCGCTCGTGTCCCCGCTCGTGTTCCCGCTCGTGTTCCCCGCTCGTGTGTTCTGTGCTCGCTTGTGTCCCTGCTCGTGTCCCTGCTCGTGTTCCTGCTCGTGTCCCTGCTCGTGTTCCTGCTCGTGTTCCTGCTCGTGTTCTTGCTCGTGTTCCTGCTCGTGTCCCAGCTTGTTGTCCCTGTTCGTGTCCCTGCTCGTGTCCCCGCTCGTGTCCCAGCTCGTGTCCCTGCTCGTGTCCCTGCTCGTGTCCCTGCTCGTGTCCCCGCTCGTGTCCCTGCTCGTGTTCCTGTTCAGCACCCTGCCTCCCTGCACTGCTCTGGACTCCCGTCTCTGACCCTGTCTCCTGGTACCGGTTTTGTTCCTGCCTCGTTTGTTCCCTGTACCTGTGTCTACCCTGGATCCCGACCTGCACTCCTGCACCCGGCTTCCTCATGTATCTACCGTCATTTGTGTGTTTATCACTGTTTATAATAAACACCTTAAACTTGCCCCGAGTCCCGCACCCTTTGGTCCTACTCACACCACTCCTCACGACAGAACGATCTGGCCAACATGAACTAAGCAGACTCGGGGCCGACAAAACACCGACAGAAGATCTGGAATGCCTTGCTCACACACCCGCCTGCCTACCCTGCTTACCTGCCTGTTCTCCGCTCCCCGCCTGGTCTGTCTTGTCCTGTCCCGACCTGTCCGCTCTGGCTCTGGACTGTTGTGGCTCCGCTGGACACAGCCTTCCGTCCAGGGACCTTTACGTGTCTGCTACCTCTCATCTGGACTAATGTAGCTCCGCTGGACATAGTACTCCGCCCAGGGACCTCCTCATGTCTTTCTCGTTTTTATCCTGGACAGCTCCGCTGGACACTGTACTCCGCCCAGGGACCTCATTGTGTCTTCTCGTCCTTGTCTGGACAGTTGCAGCTCTGCTGGACACATTTCTCCGTCCAGGGACTGCCCCATCCTTCCTGCTCCTCGCCCTGCTCCTCGCCTTTACCCTCACCAGTGAAAGAACAAGACACAGAGAGTACCCACACGAGGACTTTACCCTCACCAGTGAAAGAACAAGACACAGAGAGCACCCACACGAGGACTTTACCCTCACCAGTGAAAGAACAAGACACAGAGAGTACCCACACGAGGACTTTACCCTCACCAGTGAAAGAACAAGACACAGAGAGCACCCACACGAGGACTGTACCCTCACCAGAGAAAGAACAGGACACAGAGAGCACCCACACGAGGACTGTACCCTCACCAGGGAAAGAACAGGACACAGAGAGCACCCACACGAGGACCTGGGTGTTCATTTGTGTTCATGTGACTCACCACACAGATCTAGACCTCCTGAGGAGACTGAGGGCCACTCTTCTGTGAGGGCCACTCTTCTGTGAGGGCCACTCTTCTGTGAGGGCCACTCTTCTGTGAGGGCCACTCTTCTGTGAGGGCCACTCTTCTGTGAGGGCCACTCTTCTGTGAGGGCCACTCCTGAAGACCTTCGACACTCGATGTTCACACCCCAAATCTGATCATGATCTGATTTCTGGAGTTATCAGATTAATGAAATGTCTCAAACATAAAAGAAATAACAGAGACACACTCAAGTGGCCCAAACCACGATTAATCACGCTCATGCACGTCTCACACGCTCATGCACGACTCACACGCTCATGCACGTCTCACACTCATGCACGTCTCACACTCATGCACGTCTCACACACTCATGCACGTCTCACACGTCTCACACACTCATGCACGTCTCACACACTCATGCACGTCTCACACGCTCATGCACGTCTCACACGCTCATGCACGTCTCACACGCTCATCACTCACACCGCTCATGCACGTCTCACACACACTCATGCACGTCTCACACACACGCTCATGCACGTCTCACACGCTCATGCACGTCTCACACGCTCATGCACGTCTCACACACTCATGCACGTCTCACACTCATGCACGTCTCACACTCATGCACGTCTCACACTCATGCACGTCTCACACTCATGCACGTCTCACACTCATGCATGACTTTCTCTCTGCCAATAATATCCTTTCTGACTTACAATCCGGTTTCAGGAAAAATCACAGTACAACCACTGCAGCCTTAAAAGTAATAAATGACCTTATTTCCACACTGGACAATAAGTATCACTGTGCAGCTCTATTCATAGATCTCACAAAAGCATTTGATACTGTTGATCTCACCATGTTGGAACACAGACTCACTGCATGCGGACTGTCAAACCAGACTGTCAATTGGTTCCACAACTATCTCTCAGACCGGACACAGTGTGTAAAAGCAGAAGGACTTACATCACAAACACTCACTATCAACAAAGGTGTACCACAGGGATCCGTTTTAGGACCATTACTTTTCATTCTCTACATCAACAATATAAACCAGAATATCATAAATGCACACACACATTTCTATGCCGATGATACTGTAATCTATATCTCTGCACCTCCACCATTACAAGCAATTACCCAGTTACAATCAGCTTTTGACACTATACAAAATAATCTTCTGGATCTTAAACTCATCTTAAACTCAGATAAAACCAAATTCATGTTGTTTTCAAATTCTAACCTAAACTCACAAAATCTGCCACAGATACCACTTCACAGGGCTCTCCACCTGAATCAGTTACCCACTACAAATATGTTGGAATTTGGATCGACAACACTTTATCATTTACTTTTCACATTCAGCAGCTGGTGAAGAGACTTAGAGTCAAGCTTGGGTTTTATTTCAGAATCAGGGCCTGTCTCTCTTTTAAGGCCAGGAAGAGGCTTGTTGATGCCACATTTATGTCTGTCTTGGATTACGGGGATGTGTTGTATCTGCATCAGCCCAGAGTCTGCGAGCTCTGGACACAGTTTATCACGGAGCTCTGAGGTTCATCACTGGTCTCAGAGCTCTCACCCATCACTGTGTTTTATATACTCGTGTTGGTTGGTCCTTTGTTGTCCAGAAGGCTTCAGCATTTGTATGTTTTGACTTATAAATGTATACTTGGCCAGCTTCCTTCATACTTACAGAGCTATATAGCTCAAAAAATTGGTTCTTATAATCTTCGTTCCTCAGATCTGTTTTTATTGTCAGTGCCAAAGGTCAGGTCAAATGGGAAAGACGGCTTTTCAATTTGCTGCTCCTTCTGCATGGAACCTCTTACAGAAAGATTTAAAATTGAGTGAGCTGGTCTCCTTAGAATCCTTTAAAAAGCTTTTAACTGACAGAGATGCTGTAACATCTGTGTGTCGCTGCTTCTCCTGATTATGTAAATAGCCTGACTTTTTAGATTTTTAAACTGTGATTTTGATTGTGTATTTTGTTTTAACTGTTTTATATGTATGTGCAGCTTGGACTGTTTGAAACTGTAACTAACATGCATCTAAACTGCTGCCTGTCTTGGCCAGGACGCTCCTGTAAAAGAGATTTTTAATCTCAATGAGACTTTTTTCTGGTTAAATAAAGGTTAAATAAAAAAAAATAAAAAATGTCTCAAACACACGCTCATGCACGTCTCACACGCTCATGCACGTCTCACACGCTCATGCACGTCTCACACGCTCATGCACGTCTCACGCTCATGCACGTCACAGACAGCACGCTCATGCACGTCTCACACAGACGCTCATGCACGTCTCACACGCTCATGCACGTCTCACACGCTCATGCACGTCTCACACAGACGCTCATGCACGTCTCACACAGACGCTCATGCACGTCACACACAGACGCTCATGCACGTCACACACACACGCTCATGCACGTCTCACACGCTCATGCACGTCTCACACGCTCATGCACGTCTCACACGCTCATGCACGTCACACACAGACGCTCATGCACGTCACACACAGACGCTCATGCACGTCTCACACACACGCTCATGCACGTCTCACACAGACGCTCATGCACGTCTCACACGCTCATGCACGTCTCACACGCTCATGCACGTCTCCACACACGCTCATGCACGTCACACACAGCACGCTCATGCACGTCACACACACAGACGCTCATGCACGTCACACACAAGCATGTCACGTCTCACACGCTCATGCACGTCTCACACGCTCATGCACGTCTCACACGCTCATGCACGCACACACACACGCTCATCATGCACGTCACACACAGACGCTCATGCACGTCACACACACATGCTCATGCACAAACACACACGCTCATGCACGTCTCACACACACGCTCATGCACGTCTCACACGCTCATGCACGTCACACACAGACGCTCATGCACGTCTCACACAGACGCTCATGCACGTCTCACACTCATGCACGTCTCAAACACACGCTCATGCACGTCTCACACGCTCATGCACACTCTCACACGCTCATGCACGTCACACACACACGCTCATGCACGTCTCACACAGACGCTCATGCACGTCTCACACTCATGCATGTCTCAAACACACGCTCATGCACGTCTCACACGCTCATGCACGTCTCACACGCTCATGCACGTCTCACACGCTCATGCACGTCTCACACGCTCATGCACGTCACACACAGACGCTCATGCACGTCTCACACAGACGCTCATGCACGTCTCACACACACGCTCATGCACGTCTCACACGCTCATGCACGACTCACACGCTCATGCACGTCACACACACTCATGCTCATGCACGTCTCCACACACACATGCACGTCTCTCACACACACACGCTCATGCACGTCTCACACACGCTCATGCACGTCTCACACGCTCATGCACGTCTCACACGACGCTCATGCACGTCACACACACACTCGTGCACGTCTCACACACGCTCATGCGCGTCTCACACGCTCATGCACGTCACACGTCTCAAGTCTCACACGCTCATGCACGTCACACACACAGACGCGCATGCACGTCTCACACACACGCTCATGCACGTCTCACACACGCTCATGCACGTCTCACACACACGCTCATGCACGTCTCACACGCTCATGCACGTCTCACACACACGCTCATGCACGTGTCACACACACACTCGTGCACGTCTCTCACACACATGCACGTGCACGTCTCACACACACATACACACGTCTAAGATACACACACTCGTCTCACACACACACGCGCATGCACGTCTCACACACACGCTCATGCACGTCTCACACACGTGCTCATGCACGTGTCACACACACTCGTGCACGTCTCTCACACACATACACGCGTCTAAGATACACACACTCGTCTCACACACACACGCGCTCATGTACGTCTCACACACACATCTCACACACATACACACGTCTCACACACACACACGTAAGTCTCAGATACAGACATACACACGTCTCAGACACACATACACATGTCTCAGATACACACGTCTCACACACACAAGTCTCACACACACACATACACAGGTCTCAGATACACACGTCTCAGACGTCCATTTTCTTCCGCTTATCCGGGGCCGGGTCGCGGGGGCAGCAGTCTAAGCAGGGACTCCCAGACTTCCCTCACCCCAGACACGTCCTCCAGCTCCTCCGGTGGGACCCCAAGTCGTTCCCAGGCCAGAGACATAGTCCCTCCAGAGTGTCCTGGGTCTTCCCCGGGGCCTCCTCCCGGTGGGACATGCCCAGAACACCTCCCTAAGGAGGCGTCCAGGAGGCATCCTGAGCAGATGCTCGAGCCTCAGCTGGTTCCTCTCGACGTGAAGGAGCATTATTTATACAAAGTGTACACTACAACTTCACAAACCTGATGTGATGTGCAGTAGTTTCATTAGTGAAATGCACGACATTTGTGTTGTGATAGTGCTCTGAAGGGGGAGTGACACAGCATGGGGAGCATCAAAAACAAAAGTGAAACATGTTAATAAGTTGTTTTGGGCGAATATAACATTTTCGCGTTCCCCTTCATCTCCTCTCTTCTTTGCACTCGTCCATCAGTGTACACTCATGATCTGTCCATCTCTGTTTCTCTCTGGTTTGGGAGAATTACCTGCGTTTGCACAGCACAGTCCACCAGGGACCCTCAGCTCCTCCACGCGCCATCCAACCTCACTGCCCTGTACAAAAGAAAAGATAAAGGAGGAAAGGAAACGAGGGAGGAGGGGAGGGAAAGGAGGACAGGGGAAGAGGTTAGGGGAGGACGGAGAGAGTAGGTTGAGGGGGAAGAGGGGAGAGGGAGAGGAGGGGAGAAAGAAGCAAGGAAAAAGAGAGGATGGGGACAGAGGAGATGAGGGGATATAGAGAGAGCGAAGAGAGGAGGGGCAAAAAATAAGAGAAAAGAGAAAGGGAGAGATGTGGGAGGAGAAGAGCGTAAACATGGGTCAAGGGAGGAGAGAGGAGAGGGGGAGTGAAGAACAGGGGACTGAAAGAGAGAGGAGGAGGAGAGGAAAGAGGAGAGGCTGTATGGAACTGAAACTCTCTTATTCAAGTGTTGTACTGCAAATTAAAGCGGCTGCAGTTTTCTCTCATTGTTGAGACGCCTCTGACTTGATGCCAGCTCCAGTGCCCATCTACAGACGTGTGCGTGTCTGTGGCCTGCGTGTGCGTGTCTGTGGCCTGCGTGTGCGTGTCTGTGGCCTGCGTGTGCGTGTCTGTGGCCTGCGTGTGCGTGTCTGTGGACTGCGTGTGCGTGTCTGTGGACTGCGTGTGTGTGTTTGTGTGCGTGCTTGTAGCTGTGTGTGACAGCTCACCTGTGCAGCTCACCTGGGGTCTGCAGCTCACCTGGGGCCCGCAGCTCACCTGGGGTCTGCAGCTCACCTGGGGCCCGCAGCTCACCTGGGGCCCGCAGCTCACCTGGTGCCCGCAGCTCACCTGGGGCCCGCAGCTCACCTGCTCATTTGCCGCGCGCGGTTGTCCTTAAATGACGCAGTCTTTTGTGGCCTTTGAGGCTCATACTGAGTCACATTAACCCTGTGACTCTTTAATATGCGGGACACGGCGCTGCTCACGCACAATGAATATTCATATTAATGTGGTTTTCCCGCCCCTCCTCCTCCTGACGCACGGGCGCGCTGCGTAACCACGTGAGAGCATGACCGCGAGCAGAGAGCGGAGCGCACCGTGCGTCAGTCCGAGGCTGGTTCTGGGAGCGCTGTGTCCTCCTCTGTGTCCTCCTCTGTGTCCTCCTCTGTGTCCTCTCCTCACATGTCCGAGCCCAGAGAGCTGCCTGCCCCGGGGCGCGCTCTGAAGGGGAGAGCCCAGAGCGTGATAGTAACAGGTAACACACGTGACACCCCACGCGACACGCCACACGCCACTGGGAGGGAGGCAGCAAAAGTTTCCCTCTTCTCTTCCTTTATAAAGAGTTTCGAGTCCAAAGTCCACAGAGCGGTTTAATTCTGTGTCTCAGGTGTTGTTGTTGTTTTGTTTTTTTTGGTGTCTTTGGCTCTACGTGAATGTTACAGGCTCCGAAAGTTTATCTCCAAATGAGCCGCACCAGAGCAGCTGCCAGAGTCTGTGCGGTAGATACTGTCCTGTCTCTGTGTTATCACATGACACTACTGTCTCTTCTCTGTGTTATCACATGACACTACTGTCTCTTCTCTGTGTTATCACATGACACTACTGTCCTGTCTCTGTTATCACATGACACTACTGTCCTGTCTCTGTTATCACATGACACTACTGTCCTGTCTCTGTGTTATCACATGACACTACTGTCCTGTCTCTGTTATCACATGACACTACTGTCCTGTCTCTGTGTTATCACATGACACTACTGTCCTGTCTCTGTTATCACATGACACTACTGTCCTGTCTCTGTGTTATCACATGACACTACTGTCTCTCTCTCTGTGTTATCACATGACACTACTGTCTCTGTCTCTGTGTTATCACATGACACTACTGTCCTGTCTCTGTTATCACATGACACTACTGTCCTGTCTCTGTTATCACATGACACTACTGTCCTGTCTCTGTGTTATCACATGACACTGCTGTCCTGTCTCTGTGTTATCACATGACACTACTGTCCTGTCTCTGTTATCACATGACACTACTGTCCTGTCTCTGTTATCACATGACACTACTGTCCTGTCTCTGTGTTATCACATGACACTACTGTCCTGTCTCTGTTATCACATGACACTACTGTCCTGTCCTGTCTCTGTTATCACATGACACTACTGTCCTGTCTCTGTGTTATCACATGACACTGCTGTCCTGTCTCTGTGTTATCACATGACACTACTGTCCTGTCTCTGTGTTATCACATGACACTACTGTCCTGTCTCTGTTATCACATGACACTACTGTCCTGTCTCTGTGTTATCACATGACACTACTGTGTCCTGTCTCTGTGTTATCACATGACATCACATGACACTACTGTCCTGTCTCTGTGTTATCACATGACACTACTGTCCTGTCTGTGTTATCACATGACACTACTGTCCTGTCTCTGTTATCACATGACACTACTGTCCTGTCTCTGTGTTTCACATGACACTACTGTCCTGTCTCTGTGTTATCACATGACACTACTGTCCTGTCCTGTTATCACATGACACTACTGTCCTGTCTCTGTGTTATCACATGACACTACTGTCCTGTCTCTGTTATCACATGACACTACTGTCCTGTCTCTGTTGTTATCACATGACACTACTGTCCTGTCTCTGTTATCACATGACACTACTGTCCTGTCTCTGTTATCACATGACACTACTGTCCTGTCTCTGTTATCACATGACACTACTGTCCTGTCTCTGTTATCACATGACACTACTGTCCTGTCTCTGTTATCACATGACACTACTGTCCTGTCTCTGTTATCACATGACACTCTGTCCTGTCTCTGTTATCACATGACACTGTCCTGTCTCTGTTATCACATGACACTACTGTCCTGTCTCTGTTGTTATCACCTGACACTACTGTCCTGTCTCTGTTATCACATGACACTACTGTCCTGTCTCTGTTATCACATGACACTACTGTCCTGTCTCTGTTATCACATGACACTACTGTCCTGTCTCTGTTATCACATGACACTACTGTCCTGTCTCTGTGTTATCACATGACACTACTGTCCTGTCTCTGTTATCACATGACACTACTGTCTGTCTCTGTGTTATCACATGACACTACTGTCCTGTCTCTGTTATCACATGACACTACTGTCCTGTCTCTGTGTTATCACATGACACTACTGTCCTGTCTCTGTTATCACATGACACTACTGTCCTGTCTCTGTGTTATCACATGACACTACTGTCCTGTCTCTGTGTTATCACATGACACTACTGTCTCTTCTCTGTGTTATCACATGACACTACTGTCCTGTCTCTGTGTTATCACATGACACTACTGTCCTGTCTCTGTTATCACATGACACTACTGTCCTGTCTCTGTGTTATCACATGACACTACTGTCCTGTCTCTGTGTTATCACATGACACTACTGTCTCTTCTCTGTGTTATCACATGACACTACTGTCCTGTCTCTGTTATCACATGACACTACTGTCCTGTCTCTGTTATCACATGACACTTCTGTCCTGTCTCTGTTATCACATGACACTACTGTCCTGTCTCTGTTATCACATGACACTACTGTCCTGTCTCTGTGTTATCACATGACACTGCTGTCCTGTCTCTGTGTTATCACATGACACTACTGTCCTGTCTCTGTGTTATCACATGACACTACTGTCTCTTCTCTGTGTTATCACATGACACTTCTGTCCTGTCTCTGTTATCACATGACACTACTGTCCTGTCTCTGTGTTATCACATGACACTACTGTCCTGTCTCTGTTATCACATGACACTACTGTCCTGTCTCTGTGTTATCACATGACACTACTGTCCTGTCTCTGTTATCACATGACACTACTGTCCTGTCTCTGTGTTATCACATGACACTACTGTCCTGTCTCTGTGTTTATCACATGACACTACTGTCTCTTCTCTGTGTTATCACATGACACTACTGTCCTGTCTCTGTTATCACATGACACTACTGTCCTGTCTCTGTGTTATCACATGACACTACTGTCCTGTCTCTGTGTTATCACATGACACTTCTGTCCTGTCTCTGTTATCACATGACACTACTGTCCTGTCTCTGTGTTATCACATGACACTACTGTCTCTTCTCTGTGTTATCACATGACACTACTGTCCTGTCTCTGTTATCACATGACACTACTGTCCTGTCTCTGTGTTATCACATGACACTACTGTCCTGTCTCTGTGTTATCACATGACACTACTGTCCTGTCTCTGTTATCACATGACACTGCTGTCCTGTCTCTGTGTTATCACATGACACTACTGTCCTGTCTCTGTTATCACATGACACTACTGTCCTGTCTCTGTTTATCACATGACACTTCTGTCCTGTCTCTGTTATCACATGACACTGTTGTCCTGTCTCTGTGTTATCACATGACACTGCTGTCCTGTCTCTGTGTTATCACATGACACTGCTGTCCCGTCTCTGTTATCACATGACACTACTGTCCTGTCTCTGTTATCACATGACACTTCTGTCCTGTCTCTGTTATCACATGACACTACTGTCCTGTCTCTGTGTTATCACATGACACTGCTGTCCTGTCTCTGTTATCACATGACACTACTGTCCCTGTCTCTGTGTTATCACATGACACTACTGTCCTGTCTCTGTTATCACATGACACTGCTGTCCTGTCTCTGTTATCACATGACACTACTGTCCTGTCTCTGTTATCACATGACACTACTGTCCTGTCTCTGTGTTATCACATGACACTACTGTCCTGTCTCTGTGTTATCACATGACACTACTGTCCTGTCTCTGTTATCACATGACACTACTGTCCTGTCTCTGTTATCACGTGACACTACTGTCCTGTCTCTGTTATCACGTGACACTACTGTCCTGTCTCTGTTATCACGTGACACTACTGTCCTGTCTCTGTTATCACATGACACTGCTGTCCTGTCTCTGTTATCACATGACACTACTGTCCTGTCTCTGTTATCACATGACACTACTGTCCTGTCTCTGTTATCACATGACACTACTGTCCTGTCTCTGTTATCACATGACACTACTGTCCTGTCTCTGTTATCACATGACACTACTGTCCTGTCTCTGTGTTATCACATGACACTACTGTCCTGTCTCTGTTATCACATGACACTGCTGTCCTGTCTCTGTTATCACATGACACTACTGTCCTGTCTCTGTTATCACATGACACTACTGTCCTGTCTCTGTTATCACATGACACTACTGTCCTGTCTCTGTGTTATCACATGACACTACTGTCCTGTCTCTGTTATCACATGACACTACTGTCCTGTCTCTGTTATCACATGACACTACTGTCCTGTCTCTGTTATCACATGACACTACTGTCCTGTCTCTGTGTTATCACATGACACTACTGTCCTGTCTCTGTTATCACATGACACTACTGTCCTGTCTCTGTGTTATCACATGACACTACTGTCCTGTCTCTGTGTTATCACATGACACTACTGTCTCTTCTCTGTGTTATCACATGACACTACTGTCCTGTCTCTGTTATCACATGACACTACTGTCCTGTCTCTGTTATCACATGACACTACTGTCCTGTCTCTGTGTTATCACATGACACTACTGTCTCTTCTCTGTGTTATCACATGACACTACTGTCCTGTCTCTGTTATCACATGACACTACTGTCCTGTCTCTGTGTTATCACATGACACTACTGTCCTGTCTCTGTTATCACATGACACTACTGTCCTGTCTCTGTTTATCACATGACACTATTGTCCTGTCTCTGTGTTATCACATGACACTACTGTCCTGTCTCTGTGTTATCACATGACACTGCTGTCCTGTCTCTGTGTTATCACATGACACTACTGTCCTGTCTCTGTTATCACATGACACTTCTGTCCTGTCTCTGTTATCACATGACACTGTTGTCCTGTCTCTGTGTTATCACATGACACTACTGTCCTGTCTCTGTGTTATCACATGACACTACTGTCCTGTCTCTGTGTTATCACATGACACTACTGTCCTGTCTCTGTTATCACATGACACTACTGTCTCTTCTCTGTGTTATCACATGACACTTCTGTCCTGTCTCTGTTATCACATGACACTACTGTCCTGTCTCTGTTATCACATGACACTACTGTCCTGTCTCTGTGTTATCACATGACACTACTGTCCTGTCTCTGTTATCACATGACACTACTGTCCTGTCTCTGTGTTATCACATGACACTACTGTCCTGTCTCTGTTATCACATGACACTTCTGTCCTGTCTCTGTTATCACATGACACTACTGTCCTGTCTCTGTGTTATCACATGACACTACTGTCTCTTCTCTGTGTTATCACATGACACTACTGTCCTGTCTCTGTTATCACATGACACTACTGTCCTGTCTCTGTGTTATCACATGACACTACTGTCCTGTCTCTGTGTTATCACATGACACTACTGTCCTGTCTCTGTTATCACATGACACTGCTGTCCTGTCTCTGTGTTATCACATGACACTACTGTCCTGTCTCTGTTATCACATGACACTACTGTCCTGTCTCTGTTATCACATGACACTTCTGTCCTGTCTCTGTTATCACATGACACTGTTGTCCTGTCTCTGTGTTATCACATGACACTGCTGTCCTGTCTCTGTGTTATCACATGACACTACTGTCCCGTCTCTGTGTTATCACATGACACTGCTGTCCCGTCTCTGTTATCACATGACACTACTGTCCTGTCTCTGTTATCACATGACACTTCTGTCCTGTCTCTGTTATCACATGACACTACTGTCCTGTCTCTGTGTTATCACATGACACTGCTGTCCTGTCTCTGTTATCACATGACACTACTGTCTCTTCTCTGTGTTTATCACATGACACTACTGTCCTGTCTCTGTTATCACATGACACTACTGTCCTGTCTCTGTGTTATCACATGACACTGCTGTCCTGTCTCTGTGTTATCACATGACACTGCTGTCCTGTCTCTGTTATCACATGACACTACTGTCTCTTCTCTGTGTTATCACATGACACTTCTGTCCTGTCTCTGTTATCACATGACACTACTGTCCTGTCTCTGTGTTATCACATGACACTACTGTCCTGTCTCTCTGTTATCACATGACACTACTGTCCTGTCTCTGTGTTATCACATGACACTACTGTCCTGTCTCTGTTATCACATGACACTACTGTCCTGTCTCTCTGTTATCACATGACAGTACTGTCCTGTCTCTCTGTTATCACATGACACTACTGTCCTGTCTCTCTGTTATCACATGACACTACTGTCCTGTCTCTGTGTTTATCACATGACACTACTGTCCTGTCTCTCTGTTATCACATGACACTACTGTCCTGTCTCTGTTATCACATGACACTACTGTCCTCTTCTCTGTGTTATCACATGACACTTCTGTCCTGTCTCTGTTATCACATGACACTTCTGTCCTGTCTCTGTTATCACATGACACTACTGTCCTGTCTCTGTTATCACATGACACTACTGTCCTGTCTCTGTGTTATCACATGACACTACTGTCCTGTCTCTGTTATCATGACACACTTCTGTCCTGTCTCTGTTATCACATGACACTGTTGTCCTGTCTCTGTGTTATCACATGACACTTCTGTCCTGTCTCTGTGTTATCACATGACACTACTGTCCTGTCTCTGTTATCACATGACACTACTGTCCTGTCTCTGTGTTATCACATGACACTACTGTCCTGTCTCTGTTATCACATGACACTACTGTCCTGTCTCTGTTATCACATGACACTACTGTCCTGTCTCTGTTATCACATGATTCTGCACTGTCACCTCTTTTTTCCCATTTTCCCCAAAATGTAAAATTGTACGGACATTAAAACAATGGTCCAGGTTTAATAAAACAAACTTTTAGTCATTTCCAATCTACAGCAGTTCATAAAGGGTTAATAATTGAATTAAGTCGGATATTTTACAAAGTTGATTCTTGTGAGTTTTGTGAATGAAACAAAACGATGAGGAGATACGGAGCATCTGCATGAGGAGGAGTCTGGGCTGAGTTTAGGACAGGATCAGCAGCTCTCAACATCTCGTACCTTTAACTGAAATATAGCACAAAAAAATAAATAAATAAAAAATCCACCTTGTGATGTTATTATGTGTTAATCCAGGAAATGCTCAACTGTGTTTTTAAACTCCTCCGTCACTAGAATCATTTGGATCATTTCAGTCCTGGAGTTGCCAATCTCGACTGAACTAAAGGTAAAAGGAGCTGTTCACTTGGAAACTACCACTGCATGACATCACAAGGTGGAACAGAGCAGGTGTGTGAATGAAACAAAACACAACTCCAGGTCGGTTTTGAGGAGGTAACAATATTAGAAAATGGCTTAAAGCTGCAAGAGTCAATTCTGTGTCATATTAAATCCATTGTTACGGTGCAGCAATTGCTAAAAAGCAGAGGGAACTACATAGACCATGATCCTTTGCTCTGTTCCAGTGCAGACTACATGAAGTTGCTTAAATCAGAATTCTTTGGATTCTGACAGAACCAAAGGCTTTTATTTTAAAAGTAGCATATTCACAATAGTGTTGGCTCCACAAAATGTTGCAGTAAATGACAGATGTATGTCGTGAACATATCGAGAGGTTTGGATATCGTTACATCCCTAAAGTGAAGTACATGATCGATTAGGGCTCGTCCACAAACCAGAAGGTCGCTGGTTTAAACCTTGTCTCATGCTGCTGGGGTTACATAAATTAACAGTGACAGTGGCTCAGTTTGTAGAGTGTTTGTTCATTGATGCAATTCCAGCTCCCACAGATGAATACTGTCATTGTGTCCTTGGGCAAGACACAAACCACCTCGCCCCCAGTGTGCACTGGTGTATGTGCGTTGTAAAGTGCGTCTCTCGACGGGGGCTGTATAAAAGTCTTATTGGTAGAAATGTTGGCCACTTGATTGACAGTGTAGTCTTCAGTCACTATGTAACTACAGTTGTAGCTACAGTTCTTGGACCTTAGCGCCGTGTTCATTTTGACTGGTTAATCAGTATCTGGTTGAGGTTGAAACAAACCTGGAATGTAAGATTAAAGTCAAGATGTTTTGATATCATGATCTCAGATGTAGGGCATCAAGTGGAGCAAAAAGCTGCCGTAACATACAGACTTTAAAAACATGCAGGAGCACCATCAAGAGCTGATCTCAGTGTTAAGAGGAAGCGTGAATGCAGGATTCCTTAGCATGAAATCAAACATAACTTTAGGTGTAGACACACTCACTTTGGTCTACCCCTTTGGCGTGCCCCTTTGGCCTGTCCCTGTGGTCTGCCCCTTTGGCCTGTCCCTGTGGTCTGTCCCTTTGGTCTGTCCCTTTGTTCTGTCCCTTTGGCCTGCCCCTTTGGCCGGTCCCTTTGGTCTATCCCTTTGGCCTGTCCCTTTGGCCTGTCCCTTTGGCCTGTCCCTTTGTTCTGTCCCTTTGGCCTGCCCCTTTGGCCTGTCCCTGTGGTCTGCCCCTTTGGCCTGTCCCTGTGGTCTGTCCCTTTGGTCTGTCCCTTTGGTCTGTCCCTTTGTTCTGTCCCTTTGGCCTGTCCCTTTGGCCTGCCCCTTTGGCCGGTCCCTTTGGTCTATCCCTTTGGCCTGTCCCTTTGGTCTGTCCCTTTGTTCTATCCCTTTGGTCTGTCCCTTTGTTCTGTCCCTTTGGCCTGTCCCTTTGGCCTGCCCCTTTGGCCGGTCCCTTTGGTCTATCCCTTTGGCCTGTCCCTTTGGTCTGTCCCTTTGTTCTGTCCCTTTGGCCTGTCCCTTTGGCCTGCCCCTTTGGCCGGTCCCTTTGGTCTGTCCCTTTGGTCTGTCCCTTTGGCCGGTCCCTTTGGTCTGTCCCTTTGGCCGGTCCCTTTGGTCTGTCCCTTTGGCCTGCCCCTTTGGTCTGTCCCTTTTAGTCTGCCCCTTTGGCCTGCCCCTTTGGTCTGTCCCTTTGGCCTGTCCCTTTGGCCTGCCCCTTTGGTCTGTCCCTTTGGCCTGTCCCTTTGGCCTGCCCCTTTGGCCTGTCCCTTTGGTCTGTCCCTTTGGCCTGCCCCTTTGGTCTGTCCCTTTGGTCTGTCCCTTTGGCCGGTCCCTTTGGTCTGTCCCTTTGGCCGGTCCCTTTGGTCTGTCCCTTTGGTCTGTCCCTTTGGTGTGCTCCTTTGGTCTGTCCCTTTGGTCTATCCCTTTGGCCGGTCCCTGTGGTCTGTCCCTTTGGTCTGTCCCTTTGGTCTGTCCCTTTGGTCTGTCCCTTTGGCCTGTCCCTTTGGTCTGTCCCTTTGGCCTGTCCCTTTGGTCTATCCCTTTGGCCGGGTCCCTGTGGTCTGTCCCTTTGGTCTGTCCCTTTGGCCTGCCCCTTTGGCCTGTCCCTTTGGCCTGTCCCTTTGGCCGGTCCCTTTGGCCTGCCCCTTTGGCCTGCCCCTTGGTCTGTCCCTTTGGTCGGTCCCTTTGGCCGGTCCCTTTGGTCTGTCCCTTTGGTCTGTCCCTTTGGTCTGTCCCTTTGGTCCCTGGTCCCTTTGGCCGGTCCCTTTGGTCTGTCCCTTTGGCAGGTCCCTTTGGTCTGCCCTTTGGCCTGCCCCTTTCCTCTGTCCCTTTTAGTCTGCCCCTTTGGCCTGCCCCTTTGGTCTGTCCCTTTGGCCTGTCCCTTTGGCCTGCCCCTTTGGTCTGTCCCTTTGGCCTGTCCCTTTGGCCTGCCCCTTTGGCCTGTCCCTTTGGTCTGTCCCTTTGGCCTGCCCCTTTGGTCTGTCCCTTTGGCCTGTCCCTTTGGTCTGTCCCTTTGGTCTGTCCCTTTGGCCTGTCCCTTTGGTCTGTCCCTTTGGCCTGCCCCTTTGGTCTGTCCCTTTGGTCTGTCCCTTTGGCCGGTCCCTTTGGTCTGTCCCTTTGGTCTGTCCCTTTGGCCTGTCCCTTTGGTCTGTCCCTCTGGTCTATCCCTTTGGCCTGTCCCTTTGGTCTATCCCTTTGGCCTGTCCCTTTGGCCTGTCCCTTTGGTCTGTCCCTTTGGTCTGTCCCTTTGGTCTATCCCTTTGGCCGGTCCCTGTGGTCTGTCCCTTTGGTCTGTCCCTTTGGTCTGTCCCTTTGGTCTGTCCCTTTGGTCTGTCCCTTTGGCCTGTCCCTTTGGCCTGTCCCTTTGGCCTGTCCCTTTGGTCTGTCCCTTTGGCCGGTCCCTGTGGTCTGTCCCTTTGGTCTGTCCCTTTGGTCTGTCCCTTTGGCCTGTCCCTTTGGTCTGTCCCTTTGGCCTGTCCCTTTGGCCTGTCCCTTTGGCCTGTCCCTTTGGTCTATCCCTTTGGCCTGTCCCTTTGGTCTGTGCAGGATGAGGCTCATATTGAGTCTGATCTGCTGCAGCTTCAGTTCCATCTGGGCATTATGCGCATGAGAGCTCCACCCCAGAGTAAGATATGTCCGTCTGTTTGAGCAGCTCGCACTCTGCATGGCACAGGCCCTTCCCTCCTCACAAGCCCCTCCTCACAAGCCCCTCCCTCTTCACAAGCCCCTCCCTCCTCACAGGCCCCTCCCTCCTCACACTAACCCACAAACGGATCTGGAGCTGTGTTTTGTTTCATTCACATGTTTAACAAACAAACAAACTCTGCAGATTTAGGCTGAGTTCTTCTCTCAAACTGAAAACACTCTGTTCCACACTGTGATGTCATCATGTGGTGATACAGGAAGAGCTCCACTGTGTTTTTAAACTCCACACACCTTCACTAGAATCATTTGGATCATTTAAATCCTGGAATTTCCAATCTGTACTGAACTAAAGGTAAAAGGAGCTGTTAATTTGAAAACTACCACTTGATGACATCACAAGGTGGAACAGAGCATTTTGAACTTTGGAGATGTAGACAGAGTAATACGAAAGCGAATAAATAAAAAAAACGAATATCCCTAAAAATCTGGGTGATATTCCCGTACCCGGGCCGACGGTGCTTTGTTTAGCTGCTCGTGCTGAGTTCTCCTGACCTTGGCGAGCCGGTCGCTGGCAGATTGCTACATGGTAGGGGCACAGCAGCTATTATTTTGACTCAGTGCTGGAGAGACTGCCAATATTTCTTCACAGCCGGATGGGAGAGGTCAGCTGACCAAAATCAATCTTTGCTCCGCACTGCTGTAACTCTGCTAAACAGGTTCATGGAGGGGACAGACTTCACCCTGTGTTTCGGGCTCTTGTTTTGCCTTGCCTCACCCTGTCACTCACTACATGCACGTCAGGAAAACTGGACAACGGGCCTAGTCCAATTTAAACCGGTTTTGTTTTTTCAAAGTGCATCTAAAGCCGAGGACTGCCATTGAGGTATCGTGAATCGACTCTCAAAGATCCCAATAACACATGTGGAAAAGTCCTTCCGTACTTAGAGATCTGCTTCATCCATGCACGTTTCAGTATTTCTCTCCCTATTCAAACCCGCCTTAAGGTTAGCTGTACAATTCTGTGCTCCCATTTCTCCATAAATGTAAAAAAACATGATACAAAAGTGTACACAGCAGCCGGACAACCCTGATGTGATGTGCAGGAGTTTGGTGCTCTGAAGGGGGGCTCAGAGCACCAAAAACGTCTTCATACGATGTTTAGGCTGAATATAGAATTTTGAAAATAATAAAAAGTAGCAGTTAATGCCCTAGAGAAGAAAAATGTGCTTGTCTGTTTTTGATCAATGTCTGTTTTTGTTTCATTGTTGATTTTATAACGTCCTCTTCCTTAAATAATTTCTCATGTTCAGCCCTAAGAGACGATGGCTGTTGTGATTTTGGTCTTGGACTGAATTGAAATCAATAAAATTGAAGATACCCTCTTTAAAGTTCAGTGTTAGTGCTACTGAGAGAGTAAGTCTGAAAATCAAATGCTTAATGTTAGATGTTTTAAAGTGTGTTGATACTCCTTTTTATTAGCAAATATAGCTTCAAAATATTAGCGCTAATGCTGACTTACGAGAAGCCCCTGAATGCCTCGTGGGCCCTGTTCACACCTATTTGCTTCTTTGATCTGCTGTAGATGCGACAAGAGCTGTCTGACAGGTTGTGGGGTAGAAATTATTTGAATGTAGTTGTGTAGCGCACTCAGAGTTCATGTGTAAACAGTGACTGTCACAGACGAGTGTGAGGGTAGGTGAGTGTGTAAACCCGTACCCGTCTTGCCAGTACACGCTCGCTGTGACGTTAGGGTTAGGGTTAACCCTAACCCTTAACCCTAACCCTAACCCTACGCACTTTGTTCCCCAGTTTTATTTTCTTAGTCGTTGATACACACAGTTCAATTCAGCAGCATCATGTGGCCTTTTTGGTGGAGCCGAGCAGAGAGGGGCAGACGGCATGTGGCACTTTGTCGTGATGACGTTTACACTGATGCACCATGAAGAGGCTTAGTTTTAGATGAATATTGTGATGATAAAATATAGCTTACAGGAAAACATGGTGGTATTTGATTTATGCAGTTTATGCTTCAGACTGCACAGTGTGAGGGAGAAAAACATAAACCGCATGTGTGATTTATAAGTATTCAGAGTACTCTCATTGCACCACACTAACAGAATACATTTTCATACAGGTATTCTGTAACTGCATACATTTTCAAAGTTTCTTCCCATCACTGATTGTAAGTATCCAAAGGTCCTCTTTAAAGGTCCATGTCGTAGACCTCTTTGTAGTTCTTCAGCACAAAGGGCTCACACATTTCAGCGGGCCTCAACGGGCTGGGCCTCCATTTTGTCCGGGAGCATAATTGAGCTGGTGCTTTTAGGTATCCCTCTCCATAGCAACCGTTTCTGTTGCTATGAGACTGTATGTATAGAATGCATGCATGGATGCCTTCAAAGTTGTCCTCTGGAGTCCAGACATCCTCTGGCTGCTGGACACGGGCAGAATGCTGATGGTGGAGTGGTTTTGTCTCACTGGGTCAGGTCTGGTCAGTGCAGATGTCGGACTCGTGCTGTAGGTTC
>JAIEZT010001326.1:55000-66838 GCA_019594935.1 Periophthalmus modestus
CTTGAGTGCGTGGGGCGGGTGGTGCGGGTGGGGCGGGTAGGGCGGGTGGTGCGGGTGGTGCGGGCGGAGCAGTGTGGTGCTGGTGGGCGCTGGGCTGGCCAGGAGTGGACGTGCTGAAAAGAAGCAGCCTGGCACTGTCTGGAGCTGTGCCAGGAGCGCCACAGAAGACGGCCCACAGCCGAGGCGTGGGTCTGGGGCGACGGCGTCTCTGGTGACTGAGGTCAGACTCAGAGGAAACTCGGGGAAATCAGCAGAGTCACGTTTGTTTTATGTTCAAAAACACAGAAGACGGACGTTCAAAAAGCTGCAGCTGATTTGAGAAAATGAGAAAAATGTATCTAGTTCATTTGAGACGGTTTGTTCCAGAGTTATTCTTCACTTTATTCATTCTGAGCATCTCAAATATTCACTGCGATGATGTTATGTTAACAACAACTAGCATGCTAACAGCACAGTGGTCTCATTTCTACCTTAACGCTGCTTATACAGTATAAATATCTGTGCTGTGGTAAAAATAATTTTGCTTAAATATATGGATTTATATTGCACCTTTCAATACAACCAAAGTGCTTTACAGAGAGATTCATGTAGCCACCGCTGCCCCAGGACAGACTAATGGAAACGAGCTGCCAATCTGGACCTTCAGACCCTCCAACCACCACCAGCTCACCACATCCAGGTTGGTGAAGTGTCCTGGTACGTGGTGTCTCCCATCCAAGTCCTACCCAGGCCTTAAGTTCAGACGAGATCAGCTTTTACAAACCAGTCCGGCCACAGGATTAAACAAACCTGCTCTGAGATCTGACTGATCCGTGCACCTTTAAACACCTCCACAGGACGTGTTCAGACCTCGTCTAGTTCTAACACTGTTTCCAGTAGAAGCACAGACACTTTTCCAAACTCGAATAAGGAACTTTTTGTCTGTATAGAATGATTTAAAATGACTTTAAATGGACAAAAGAAAAGTCTATATTTGTCATTGAGTTGACGTGTGACAGTCTCTAAAATGTAATAACATATTATTTGGAGGCCCAAGGACTGCAGAGGTCACAGTGTGGAAAATCTCCAGGAAGCCCTCCAGCTTAACCTTGTAGAAACCTGATTGGGTTTTGTGTAATTACTGTCTGCACTAAAGACTAGAACAATGTGCAAATCTGGAGTTACTGTCATTCTGCAGCAGGCTCCACTTCACAGCCACATCCCCTCAAAATGTAAATCCTATTAACTAAGAAGTTAAGAAGATACAAGCTCAAATGTTGGATGTGCAGGGAGGACTGGAGCAGGCTCTTTGTCGACAAAAGCTCTCACAGACTGGACTCGATCTGAAGGAGATCTGAAGTACAACCCAAACTCAAACTGAACTTGTGGATTTGTCTGGTGGTGTCGGCTCTTTTCAGTGTGGTTCTTTTGGTTTGTACTGTTTGCACCTGTCTTAAGTGTTTCTCTCGTCTTATGAAGGTTTCAGTCTAGTAGTGGTCAAAGGAATTAAAAATCAAATTCAAATCGATACTAAAACTAGTATTTAAATATTTAAATAATAAAAAAGTCACAAGACAGAAATTAACCTGTCCTGAATCACACACACATATATATATATATATATATATATATATATATATATATATATATATATATATATATATATATATATATATATATATATATATATATATATATACACACACACCACACACACCGTAATTTCATGACCATAAGGCGCCCAGATTATAAGGCGCAGCTTCAGTTTCGGTGCTTTTTCGTGCTTTTTCTGCATTTAACACATACAAAAGTCGCACCGTTGGCCCAAACATCCACCATCCATCCACAAATCGTGGCGTAACTCGCCCGGCGCGGCGTGTTCGCCGTCTGTCATCCATCGCGATGTTCGCAACTTTTAACCGCGCCTTGTAGCCGTGAAATTACGGTAAATAATCACTCCATCCATCGGCACGCGCGTGTTCAGTTGCGTGTTCAGTTGCGTGTTCAGTTGCGTGCTCAGTTGCGTGCTCAGTTGCGTGTTCAGTTGCGTGTTCGGTTGCGTGCTCGGTTGCGTGTTCAGTTGCGTGCTCAGTTGCGTGTTCAGTTGCGTGCTCGGTTGCGTGTTCAGTTGCGCGTTCAGTTGCGCGATCAGTTGCGTGCTCAGTTGCGTGTTCAGTTGCGCGCTCAGTTGCGCGCTCAGTTGCGTGTTCGGTTGCGTGCTCGGTTGCGTGCTCAGTTGCGTGCTCAGTTGCGTGCTCAGTTGCGTGCTCAGTTGCGTGCTCAGTTGCGTGATCAGTTGCGTGTTCAGTTGCGTGCTCAGTTGCGTGTTCAGTTGCGTGTTCAGTGAGGAGAGCTCTTTCTTCTGTTCTGCTCTCTCCTGTTGGACCCTCTTCGCTCTTTTCACTCATTTGTTTTAAATAAAGTGCAGGTGGCAGATATGAGGGAGCTGGTGGGCCACTCTGTGTTCTCTGGATGTTCTCTGGGTGTTCTCTGGATGTTCTCTGGGTGTTCTCTGGATGTTCTCTGGGTGTTCTCTGGATGTTCTCTGGGCGTTCTCTGGACGTTCTCTTGCTGTTCTCTGGACGTTCTCTTGCTGTTCTCTGGACATTCTTATGACGTACTCTGGACTTTCTCTGGGTGTTCTCTGGACGTTCTCTGGGTGTTCTCTGGGCGTTCTCTGGACGTTGTCTGGACTTTCTCTGGGTGTTCTCTGGGTGTTCTCTGGACGTTTTTTGGATGTTCTCTGGGTTTTCTCTGGACGTTCTCTGGGTGTTCTCTGGACATTCTCTGGGTGTTCTCTGGACGTTCTCTTGCTGTTCTCTGGATGTTCTCTGGGTGTTCTCTGGACGTTCTCTAGGTGTTCTTTGGACGTTCTCTGGGTGTTCTCTGGACGTTCTCTGGATGTTCTCTGGATGTTCTATGGATGTTCTTTGCACATTCTCTGGACGTTCTCTGGGTGTTCTCTGGACATTCTCTGGACGTTCTGTGGACGTTCTCTGGGTGTTCTCTGGACGTTCTCTGGACGTTCTCTGGATGTTCCCTGGATGTTCTCTGGACCTTCTCTGGATGTTCTTTGGATGTTCTCTGGGCGTTCTCTGGACGTTGTCTGGAATTTCTCTGGGTGTTCTCTGGACATTCTTATGACGTTCTCTGGGTGTTCTCTGGGTGTTCTCTGGGTTTTCTCTGGACGTTCTCTGGGTGTTCTCTGGGTTTTCTCTGGACTTTCTCTGGGTGTTCTCTGGACATTCTCTGGATGTTCTCTGGACATTCTCTGGACATTCTCTGGGCGTTCTCTGGACATTCTCTGGACGTTTTCTGGATGTTCTCTGGACATTCTCTGGGTGTTCTCTGGATGTTCTCTGGGCGTTACCTGGACTTTCTCTGGGTGTTCTCTGCATGTTCTCTGGACTTTTTCTGGATGTTCTCTGGACATTCTCTGGATGTTCTCTGGACATTCTCTGGGCGTTCTCTGGGCGTTCTCTGGACGTTGTCTGGGCGTTCTCTGGGTGTTTCTCTGGATGTTCTCTTGGTGTTCTCTTGGTGTTCTCTGGACGTTCTCTTGGTGTTCTATGGACGTTCTCTGGACGTTTTCTGGATGTTCTCTGGGTGTTCTCTGGACGTTCTCTGGACGTTCTCTGGGTGTTCTCTGGACGTTCTCTGGGTGTTCTCTGGACGTTCTCTGGATGTTCTCTGGACGTTCTCTGGGCGTTCTCTGGGTGTTCTCTGGACGTTCTCTGCACATTCTCTGGACGTTCTCTGGACATTCTCTGGGTTCTCTGGGTGTTCTCTGGACGTTCTCTGGATGTTCTCTGGGTGTTCTCTGGACGTTCTCTGGATCTTCTCTGGACGTTCTCTGGATGTTCTATGGATGTTCTCTGCACATTCTCTGGACGTTCTCTGGGTGTTCTCTGGACATTCTCTGGACGTTCTGTGGACGTTCTCTGGGTGTTCTCTGGGTGTTCTCTGGACGTTCTCTGGATGTTCTCTGGACGTTCTCTGGATGTTCTCTGGATGTTCTCTGCACATTCTCTGGGTGTTCTCTGGATGTTCTCTGGACCTTCTCTGGATGTTCTTTGGATGTTCTCTGGGCGTTCTCTGGGCGTTCTCTGGACGTTGTCTGGGCGTTCTCTGGGTGTTCTCTGGGTGTTCTCTGGATGTTCTCTGGGTGTTCTCTTGGTGTTCTCTGGACGTTCTCTTGGTGTTCTATGGACGTTCTCTGGACGTTTTCTGGATGTTCTCTGGGTGTTCTCTGGACGTTCTCTGGACGTTCTCTGGGTGTTCTCTGGACGTTCTCTGGGTGTTCTCTGGATGTTCTCTGGATGTTCTCTGGACGTTCTCTGGACGTTCTCTGGACGTTCTCTGGGCGTTCTCTGGGTGTTCTCTGGACGTTCTCTGCACATTCTCTGGACGTTCTCTGGGCGTTCTCTGGACCTTCTCTGGACGTTCTCTGGGTGTTCTCTGGACGTTCTCTGGATGTTCTCTGGGTGTTCTCTGGACGTTCTCTGGATCTTATCTGGACGTTCTCTGGATGTTCTATGGATGTTCTCTGCACATTCTCTGGATGTTCTCTGGATGTTCTCTGGGTGTTCTCTGGACGTTCTCTGGATGTTCTCTGGGTGTTCTCTGAATGTTCTCTGGGCCTTCTCTGGACGTTCCCTGGACGTTCTCTAGATGTTCTCTGGGTGTTCTCTGGATGTTCTATGGATGTTCTCTGCACATTCTCTGGATGTTCTCTGGATGTTCTCTGAGTGTTCTCTGGACGTTCTCTGGATGTTCTCTGGGTGTTCTCTGAATGTTCTCTGGGCCTTCTCTGGACGTTCCCTGGACGTTCTCTAGACGTTCTCTGGGTGTTCTCTGGATGTTCTCTGGATATTGTCTGGACATTCTCTGGACGTTCTCTGGGTTTTCTCTGGACGTTCTCTGGGTGTTCTCTGGACGTTCTCTGGGCGTTCTCTGGGTTTTCTCTGGACGTTCTCTGGGTGTTCTCTGGGCGTTCTCTGGGTGTTCTCTGGATGTTCTCTGGATGTTCTCTGGACGTTCTCTGGACGTTCTCTGGGTGTTCTCTGGACGTTCTCTGGATGTTCCCTGGACGTTCTCTGGGTGTTCTCTGGATGTTCTCTGGACCTTCTCTGGATGTTCTTTGGATGTTCTCTGGGCGTTCTCTGGACGATGTCTGGAATTTCTCTGGGTGTTCTCTGGACATTCTTATGACGTACTCTGGACTTTCTCTGGATGTTCTCTGGGTGTTCTCTGGGTGTTCTCTGGGTTTTCTCTGGACGTTCTCTGGGTGTTCTCTGGGTTTTCTCTGGACTTTCTCTGGGTGTTCTCTGGACGTTTTTTGGATGTTCTCTGGGTTTTCTCTGGACGTTCTCTGGGTGTTCTCTGGACATTCTCTGGATGTTCTCTGGACATTCTCTGGGTGTTCTCTGGACTTTTTCTGGATGTTCTCTGGGCGTTATCTGGACTTTCTCTGGGTGTTCTCTGCATGTTCTCTGGACTTTTTCTGGATGTTCTCTGGACATTCTCTGGATGTTCTCTGGACATTCTCTGGGCGTTCTCTGGACGTTGTCTGGGCGTTCTCTGGGTGTTCTCTGGGTGTTCTCTGGATGTTCTCTGGGTGTTCTCTTGGTGTTCTCTGGACGTTCTCTTGGTGTTCTATGGACGTTCTCTGGACGTTTTCTGGATGTTCTCTGGGTGTTCTCTGGGTGTTCTCTGGACGTTCTCTGGACGTTCTCTGGGTGTTCTCTGGGTGTTTCTGGATGTTCTCTGGATGTTCTCTGGACGTTCTCTGGACGTTCTCTGGGTGTTCTCTGGGTGTTCTCTGGATGTTCTCTGGATGTTCTCTGGACGTTCTCTGGATGTTCTCTGGATGTTCTCTGGACGTTCTCTGGGCGTTCTCTGGACATTCTCTGGACGTTCTCTGGGTGTTCTCTGGACGTTCTCTGGATGTTCTCTGGACGTTCTCTGGGGATTTCTCTCTGTTCGTTCTCTGGATGTTCTCTGGATGTTCTCTGGATGTTTCTCTGGATGTTCTCTGGATGTTCTCTGAGTGTTCTCTGGATGTTCTCTGGGTGTTCTCTGAATGTTCTCTGGGCCTTCTCTGGACGTTCCCTGGACGTTCTCTAGACGTTCTCTGGGTGTTCTCTGGATGTTCTCTGGATATTGTCTGGACATTCTCTGGACGTTCTCTGGGTTTTCTCTGGACGTTCTCTGGGTGTTCTCTGGACGTTCTCTGGGTTTTCTCTGGATGTTCTCTGGATGTTCTCTGGACGTTCTCTGGACGTTCTCTGGATGTTCTCTGGACGTTCTCTGGATGTTCTCTGGACGTTCTCTGGATGTTCTCTGGGCGTTCTCTGGATGTTCTCTGGGTTTTCTCTGGATGTTCTCTGGATGTTCTCTGGACGTTCTCTGGGTGTTCTCTGGGTGTTCTCTGGATGTTCTCTGGACGTTCTTTTGATGTTCTCTGCACATTCTCTGGACGTTCTCTGGGTGTTCTCTGGACGTTCTCTGCACGTTCTCTGGACGTTCTCTGGACGTTATCTGGATGTTCTATGGACGTTCTCTGGATGTTCTCTGGATGTTCTATGGACGTTCTCTGGGCGTTCTCTGGACATTCTCTGGACGTTCTCTGGGTGTTCTCTGGACGTTCTCTGGATGTTCTCTGGGTGTTCTCTGGACGTTCTCTGGATCTTCTCTGGACGTTCTCTGGATGTTCTCTGCACATTCTCTGGATGTTCTCTTGATGTTCTCTGAGTGTTCTCTGATGTTCTCTTCTCTGGGTGTTCTCTGAATGTTCTCTGGGCCTTCTCTGGACGTTCCCTGGACGTTCTCTAGACGTTCTCTGGGTGTTCTCTGGATGTTCTCTGGATATTGTCTGGACATTCTCTGGACGTTCTCTGGGTGTTCTCTGGACATTCTCTGGGTTTTCTCTGGACGTTCTCTGGGTGTTCTCTGGGTTTTCTCTGGATGTTCTCTGGACGTTCTCTGGGCGTTCTCTGGACGTTCTCTGGATGTTCTCTGGACATTCTCTGGATGTTCTCTGGGTGTTCTCTGGACGTTCTCTGGATGTTCTCTGGGCGTTCTCTGGATGTTCTCTGGGTTTTCTCTGGATGTTCTCTGGACGTTCTCTGGGTGTTCTCTAGGTGTTCTCTAGGTGTTCTCTGGATGTTCTCTGGACGTTCTTTTGATGTTCTCTGCACATTCTCTGGACGTTCTCTGGGTGTTCTCTGGACGTTCTCTGCACATTCTCTGGACGTTCTCTGGACGTTCTCTGGACGTTCTCTGGACTGTAGATGTGTTGGGCAGTGCACACGGTGGAGGCTGTGACATTTTTAAAGGGAAATGACGGATCTCTAAACGACCAAACGACTCCGCCTCAGTCTGCAGACGTCAAACATCTGAATCGGTGCAAACGGGGCTACGACGCGTTCGGGGGAGTCCAGTAAAACCACAGCTAAAACCATGATAAAAAGAGCACACTTCTGACAATAAGGTGAGAGTTTGATTTCATGCGACAGATTGAATATATAACTCTGCAGGAGACAGAGTCCATCCACTCTCCCCTGAAACATGGTTGGTCAGATCCACTGAGCTGCAGGTTGTCGGTTCTATTCCAGCTCTCATAGATGATGGTGGTGTTGTGTTTTACCCTGTGTGGCCTCAGTGGCTCCGTGCTCTGGTGTGTGAATGTGTGTGATCTGTGTTTTGACAGTGGAAAAGCACAAAAATCTGACCATGTACCTTTTTTTTACCTTTTAGTTTGATTTTCACTTAAAAAAAAAAACGGTGCAGTGAGAGTTTAGACTCAGGGACTGTCATCATAATTACTGAAATGACTGTTCATACATGGCACATGGAACCATCATTGTGCAGGGACAATATTTATCATGGGGAATTTTTCTTTGCTCTAGTATGATTTTTTTTCTGTACTAAGAAGATTTAAGGTTGAAATATGAACTTCTATAACTCATTGTAGACAAACTCACTACTGTGTTGCATTCTGTCTGTTTTTTATGTACTGCAGCTCATATTTTTAATAATATTGTACATTTAGAATTTTTTTTTATAATTCTGCTTTATAGTTTTGTTTCATAATATATAAATGCACAGAGCTAACCTGTTAGCCGCTGCATTCCAAACAGGAAGTGATCATGCTGCACTTCCTGCTCCCTCGACTCTGGCTCCAGTTCACTTTACATTAAAAACTGTCCCTCTCTCTGTCCCTGCTGCTTCAGACTCATGTTGGTCTTAAATGTTCGTATTAACCCTCTACATGATCCTGGGGTTTTTATTTCACGTCTGTGTCTGTAAATCAACATATGAACATTAATAACAGACACATCAGGTCCTTCTTTCCCCGACGTCGCTCCTGTTAGCGTTAGCAACAGGTTTGACCTGGTCTCTACAACTCAGCTGAAGGATGTGAACTATCTGAGATGGGCAGATGGGCAAAGATTGAGTTTTTTCAGATTGGCTCCCAGTGCAGAGCCGGCTCTTTTGGCTCCCAAACAGCTTCCGTTTATTATCATTTATAATTTTAGCCTGTGACTTTCTGGAGCTGACACATCGTCTGAGTCTCTGGAAATGGAAAGTTAAAACCATACTTCGGAACATTCTTTATGGAGATATTTACGTTTTATGGCAAAGGAACCACATCTTCACGGTGCCTTTGGACGCTTGGCCTCCTTTAAGTAAGAGTGAGGTTTGTGGAGATGCAAGCTCACAGTGAGGACACGTTTTTCAGTGCAATAAAAACAAAAAAAAAACCACATGGATTTGTTTGACTCTTTAAAGTTTTTGGCCTGAGGACTTTACCAAAACTGACAAATGCGTTCAGGATTTTCTGTTATAATATTTTCTCATTAGTTTCTCACCTGGACTGTGCCTCATCCTCCTGAAACCATATCACTTAAAGAAGTATTGATGCAAAAATCGATTCTAGTTTGTCCTTGCGTAGGGTGACCAGACTGGGACAGCCCCGGTTTGTGAGAAGAGCATGTAATTAAGGAAAATCGTTATGCACCCGGCCCCATCATGACTTATTCACGACTCACGTTTGAGTCAGAACATAATCTGAGAGACTCGAGTCAGAGCAGCCGACTGTACTTTGGCTGAACATGTGACACTTTATGCTCCTCTTTACTGTTGGCGAGTATCAGAGTTCTCAAAAACAGGGACACGTGGGACGTTTCTTGTATAAAACTGGAACAAGTCAATGTTTGTAGATAAGTCCCCTGGGACATGGGACACAGGACTCATAACTGGGACTCACCTTATCCAGTCCAGTGATACCTCAGCTCCTGCAGTGTGGCTGTTAATTACAGTGGCGCAGTTGCATGTATCTGCAGGACTGGTGCAGGGTTTGAAATGAAAAGCTGCAGATGTGGGTCACGCAGAGGCAGCGGGCCAGGGGCATCCAACATGTATGAGGTCTGTACCCGTCTGAATCATTCATCACGTTTGAAACCACATCACTCACACAGACTCTAGGTAATGTCCTTTGAATCCGCCCCGTGTCCGTGTGGCTCTAGAATACTGGCACAAACATCTTCTGAAATACGAGATTCTTGGATTAGTTTGGATTTCTGTCTTGTCTCTGATGCTAATGCTCTCGGGTCTGTCAGAAATATTCAGTGTGACGTGAACCTTCATTAAAAAATTCAGTTTGCTTTCCCCCCTCTTCAGTGTCCAAAGAAACCTCGTGTCGCTCCTTTTGATCAGGCGATGTGGGGTTCACCAAGTATTTTATCGGGATGATGAGATTTCACACGCACAACCGTAGAAAGGAGTGTTCATGGAGTTTTCTGGAGTTCTGGGAGTCACTGGACTCTGTCTTTTTACATGAACAAGCTCTTTACTTTTTCTCTGTGTACATATTAGGTTTTCTGTGAGATGCTAATCGTTTTGAGCTTTTGCCAACTCCACTCCGGTTTTAGTCAGTCAGTGCACAAAGGTTCATCCTTAGTGAGTCGACCAAGGATCTGTTCAGTCTGCAGCTCAGGCCTATGCCCACGTGCAATGTGGAGTGTGGACATTGTGAAAGTTCACCACAGTGAAGTTCACCCTCACACCTGCTGCTCTGAGGAGTTCAGTACTTCATAGTTTGTGTGAGACCAGCGACTGTATAAATGGACACGGCTCCATCGACTCCTCCTCTCTGTCAGACTTATTTTAGTCTTAAATGTTCGTATGAATCTGATCTACAGCCTCAATTTATTGTTTCCTTTGTACCATTTACAGCGTTATTTTCAAAACAATAAAAGTTATATAAATATGTTGTGTTTCAGTTAATTCCCCATAAAAGTGAAACACTCGTCTTTAACCACATTAACACACAGTTCAGGGGCCTCTGTGCTCTCATGTCCAGGGGCCTCTGTGCTCTCGGGTCCAGGGGCCTCTGTGCTCTCATGTCCAGGGGCCTCTCATGTCCAGGGGCCTCTCATGTCCAGGGGCCTCTGTGCTCTCATGTCCAGGGGCCTCTCATGTCCAGGGGCCTCTGTGCTCTCATGTCCAGGGGCCTCTGTGCTCTCATGTCCAGGGCCCTCTGTGCTCTCATGTCCAGGGGGCTCTCTGTGCTCTCATGTCCAGGGGCCTCTCATGTCCAGGGGCCTCTCATGTCCAGGGGCCTCTGTGCTCTCATGTCCAGGGGTCATGTCCAGGGCTGTGCTCTCATGTCCAGGGGCCTCTGTGCTCTCATGTCCAGGGGCCTCTCATGTCCAGCTCCCTCTGTGCTCTCATGTCCAGGGGCCTCTGTGCTCTCATGTCCAGGGCCCTCTGTGCTCTCATGTCCAGGGGCCTCTGTGCTCTCATGTCCAGGGGCCTCTGTGCTCTCATGTCCAGGGGCCTCTGTGCTCTCATGTCCAGGGCCCTCTGTGCTCTCATGTCCAGGGGCCTCTCATGTCCAGGGGCCTCTGTGCTCTCATGTCCAGGGGCCTCTCATGTCCAGGGGCCTCTGCCTGCTCTCATGTCCAGGGGCCTCTGTGCTCTCATGTCCAGGGGCCTCTCATGTCCAGGGCCTCTGTGCTCTCATGTCCAGGGGCCTCTCATGTCCAGGGCCCTCTGTGCTCTCATGTCCAGGGCCTCTCATGTCCAGGGGCCTCTGTGCTCTCATGTCCAGGGCCCTCTCATGTCCAGGGGCCTCTGTGCTCTCATGTCCAGGGGCCTCTGTGCTCTCATGTCCAGGGCCCTCTGTGCTCTCATGTCCAGGGGCCTCTGTGCTCTCATGTCCCAGGGGCCTCTCATGTCCAGGGGCCTCTGTGCTCTCATGTCCAGGGGCCTCTCATGTCCAGGGGCCTCTGTGCTCCTCATGTCCAGGGGCCTCTCATGTCCAGGGGCCTCTGTGCTCTCATGTCCAGGGGCCTCTGTGCTCTCATGTCCAGGGCCCTCTGTGCTCTCATGTCCAGGGGCCCTCTGTGCTCTCATGTCCAGGGGCCTCTGTGCTCTCATGTCCAGGGCCCTGTGCTCTCATGTCCAGGGGCCTCTCATGTCCAGGGGCCTCTGTGCTCTCATGTCCAGGGCCCTCTGTGCTCTCATGTCCAGGGGCCTCTCATGTCCAGGGGCCTCTGTGCTCTCATGTCCAGGGGCCTCTCTCATGTCCAGGGCCTCTGTGCTCTCATGTCCAGGGGCCTCTGTGCTCTCATGTCCAGGGGCCTCTGTGCTCTCATGTCCAGGGGGGCCTCTCATGTCCAGGGCCCTGTGTGCTCTCATGTCCAGGGCCTCTGTGCTCTCATGTCCAGGGGCCTCTGTGCTCTCATGTCCAGGGGCCTCTCATGTCCAGGGGCCTCTCATGTCCAGGGGCCTCTGTGCTCTCATGTCCAGGGGCCTCTCATGTCCAGGGCCCTGTGTGCTCTCATGTCCAGG
>JAIEZT010001327.1:0-7500 GCA_019594935.1 Periophthalmus modestus
TTTCCACTTGATACTTTTACTTGAGTATTTTCTTGTACTTTTCCATCAGTAACAAAACGCTGGTCTTAGACTTTTATTCTCATCAGTAAAAACTCTTTTCTTTCACTACAGAGAGAATCATTTTGTCCAGCCTGATTATAGACAGATGATCAGAGCGATTCCTCATCTCTGTGCTTGACTGAGTTGGGGGCCCCTGCTCCGGTCCCCGGGGCCCCTGCTCCGGTCCCCGGGGCCCCTGCTCCGGTCCCCGGGGCCCCGTCCCTCGACCCCCTCCTCTGTGTGAGGGCCTCATTTTTCACTGCGTTTTATGGAGGGCCTCTCTGATGATCAGGGGCCAGAGCAGTTACTGACCCCTGACCCCGGGCCCCGGGCCCCGGCTCGCTGACCTCGGCCTCGCTCCAGGTTCTTTTGCTTTGTTTATTTTTTGTGGTGCAACATTTGAAACAGTTTGAAGGAAAATAGAAAAAGCTTCAGTTGTTTTAGGTTAAATAATGTTCTCTGCAGAGGAACAGACACCGTCACATGTCCTCTCTGTGTGTCAGGTGTCCTCTCTGTGTGTCAGGTGTCCTCTCTGTGTGTGTCACATGTCCTCTCTGTGTGTCACATGTCCTCTCTATGTGTCAGGTGTCCTCTCTGTGTGTCAGGTGTCCTCTCTGTGTGTCAGGTGTCCTCTCTATGTGTCACATGTCCTCTCTGTGTGTCACATGTCCTCTCTGTGTGTCACGTGTCCTCTCTGTGTGTCACGTGTCCTCTCTGTGTGTCACACATGTGTCAGGTGTCCTCTCTATGTGTCAGGTGTCCTCTCTGTGTGTCAGGTGTCCTCTCTGTGTGTCAGGTGTCCTCTCTGTGTGTGTCACATGTCCTCTCTGTGTCACATGTCTCTCTCTATGTGTCAGGTGTCCTCTCTGTCACATGTCCTCTCTCTGTGTGTCACATGTCCTCTCTATGTGTCAGGTGTCCTCTCTGTGTGTCAGTGTCCTCTCTGTGTGTCACATGTCCTCTCTGTGTGTCACATGTCCTCTCTCTGTGTGTCAGGGTGTCCTCTCTGTGTGTCAGGTGTCCTCTCTGTGTGTCACATGTCCTGTCCTCTCTGTGTGTCAGGTGTCCTCTCTGTGTGTCACATGTCCTCTCTGTGTGTCAGGTGTCCTCTCTGTGTGTGTCAGGTGTCCTCTATGTGTGTCACATGTCCTCTCTGTGTGTCAGGTGTCCTCTCTGTGTGTCAGGTGTGTCCTCTCTGTGTGTCACATGTCCTCTCTGTGTGTCAGGTGTCCTCTCTGTGTGTCACATGTCCTCTCTGTCTGTGTGTCACATGTCCTCTCAGGTGTCCTCTCAGTGTGTCACATGTCCTCTCTGTGTGTCAGGTGTCCTCTCCGTGTCTCCATTGTGTCTTATTCTGTGTAAAAGCGACTCTGTAGTTTAGACTCTACAAACATGTTCTGAAATACATAGGATTCTTAGATCAACATTAACATTTACATAAACATATAAAACGTACACACACAAACACACACATACATACACACACATACACACACACACACACACACACACACACACACACACACACACACACACACACACACACACACACACACACACACACACAATACTATTTAAAATCCAAACCTGTGCATGTAGCAACTAAGTGTGACACTCTCACTGTTTTTAACAACGGGCATAGATATAAGTTAAAGGAGACACAACTCAAGTGCACTACTTAAGAAGACATGACTCGAGTGCACTACTTAAGAAGACATGACTCGAGTGCACTACTTAAGAAGACATGACTCGAGTGCACTACTTAAGGAGACACGACTCGAGTGCAGTACTTAAGGAGACACGACTCGAGTGCACTACTTAAGGAGACACGACTCGAGTGCACTACTTAAGGAGACACGACTCGAGTGCACTACTTAAGAAGATGTGAGTGCACTACTCAAGAAGACACGACTCGAGTGTACTACTTAAGAAGACACGACTCGAGTGCACTACTTAAGAAGACATGACTCGAGTGCACTACTTAAGGAGACACGACTCGAGTGCACTACTCAAGGAGACACGACCCGAGTGCACTACTTAAGAAGACATGACTCGAGTGCACTACTTAAGGAGACACGACTCGAGTGCACTACTTAAGGAGACACGACTCGTGTGCACTACTTAAGAAGACACGACTCGAGTGCACTACTTATGGAGCTACGACTCGAGTGCACTACTTAAGGAGACACGACTCGAGTGCACTACTTAAGGAGACACGACTCGAGTGCACTTCTTAAGGAGACATGACTCGAGTGCACTACTTAAGGAGACACGACTCGAGTGCACTTCTTAAGGAGACACGACTCGAGTGCACTACTTAAGGAGACACAACTCGAGTGCACTACTCAAGGAGACACAACTCGAGTGCACTACTTAAGAAGACATGACTCGAGTGCACTACTTAAGAAGACATGACTCGAGTGCACTACTTAAGGAGACACGACTCGAGTGCAGTGCTTAAGGAGACACGACTCGAGTGCACTGCACTACTTAAGGAGACACGACTCGGAGTGCACTACTTAAGGAGACACGACTCGAGTGCACTACTTAAGAAGATGTGAGTGCACTACTCAAGAAGACACGACTCGAGTGTACTACTTATGGAGCTACGACTCGAGTGCACTACTTAAGGAGACACGGCTCGAGTGCACTACTTAAGGAGACACGACTCGAGTGCACTTCTTAAGGAGACACGACTCGAGTGCACTACTTAAGGAGACACAACTCGAGTGCACTACTCAAGGAGACACAACTCGAGTGCACTACTTAAGAAGATACGACTCAAGTGCACTACTTAAGGAGACACGACTCGAGTGCACTACTCAAGGAGACACAACTCGAGTGCACTACTTAAGGAGACACGACTCGAGTGCACTACTTAAGGAGACACGACTCGAGTGCACTACTTAAGGAGACACGATTCGAGTGCACTACTCAAGAAGACACAACTCGAGTGCACTACTTAAGGAGACACGACTTGAGTGCACTACTTAAGGAGACACGATTAGAGTGCACTACTCAAGAAGACACAACTCGAGTGCACTACTTAAGGAGACATGACTCGAGTGCACTACTTAAGGAGACACGACTCGAGTGCACTACTTAAGGAGACACGATTCGAGTGCACTACTTAAGGAGACACGACTCGAGTGCACTACTTAAGAAGATACGACTTGAGTGCACTACTTAAGGAGACACGATTAGAGTGCACTACTCAAGAAGACACAACTCGAGTGCACTACTTAAGGAGACACGACTCGAGTGCACTACTTAAGGAGACACGACTCAAGTGCACTTCTTAAGGAGACACGACTCGAGTGCACTACATAAGGAGACACGACTCGAGTTCACTTCTTAAGAAGATGTGAGTGCACTACTTAAGGAGACACGACTCCTGTTTTTTACTGCACTTTTTAATGCTATGGATCCAAACATCAAGTTCACACGGAAAGAAGCCAGGGAGAGCAGACTGTCCTTCTTAGATTGTGCAGTAACAACAGGAGAGGACCATTAACTCCAGGTAGAAGTCTTCAGGAAGCGGACAAAACCCTGAGCCATAAATAAAGCGATGTGTCTACTCCATTCACTGTAGTGAAGAGTGAAGTGAGCGTCACACTGGAGAAATTAAACAAACACTCCAGAAGAGAATGTACCAAGACCGAGAGAGAGCAGCTCAGGACCACAGTCTGATGTTCATCTACATAAGAGAATGAACCAACACGAGAGAGAGCAGCTCAGGACCACAGTCTGATGTTCATCTACATAAGAGAATGAACCAACACGAGAGAGAGCAGCTCAGGACCACAGTCTGATGAACATCTACATAAGAGAATGAACCAACACGAGAGAGAGCAGCTCAGGACCACAGTCTGATGTTCATCTACATAAGAGAAATGAACCAACACGAGAGAGAACAGCTCAGGACCACAGTCTGATGTTCATCTACATCTCAAAGATACTAACCATTCCTTTGAAGAGAGTGAAGTTTAGATCTGAGCCAGAAAAAAGAAATGGTTTGAGAGGGGAGTGCATGTACCATCCCGTGCATGTCCCATGCATGTCCCGCCCCTGTCCCGCCCCGTGCATGTACCGTCCCGCGCATGTACTGTCCCGTGCATGTACCATTCTTGTACCGTCCCTTGCATGGACAGTGCATATACCATCCTGTGCAAGTTCCATGCAAGTACCGTCCTGTAGTACAGTAGAGTGCATATACCATCCCGTGCACGTACCGTCCCGTGCATGTACCGTCCCGTGCATGTACACTGCATGTACTGTCCCGTGCACGTACCGTCCCGTGCATGTACAGTGCATGTACCGCCCCGTGAATGTACCGTCTCGTGCATGTACAGTCCCGTGCATGTGCAGTGCAAGTACCGTCCCGTGCATGTACAGTGCATGTACCATCCCGTGCATGTACCATCCCGTGCATGTATAGTGCATGTACCGTCCCGTGCATGTACAGTGCAAGTATTGTCCTGTGCATGTATCGTTCCGTGCATGTACAGTGGATGTACCGTCCCGTGAATGTACCGTCTCGTGCATGTACAGTGCAAGTATCGTTCCGTGCATGTACAGTGCAAGTATCGTTCCGTGCATGTACAGTGGATGTATCGTCCCGGGCATGTATCGCCCCGTGGATGTACTGTCCCGTGCATGTATCGTCCTGTGCATGTACCGTCCCGTGCATGTACAGTGCATGTATCGTCCCGTGCATGTACAGTGCTTGTATCGTCCCGTGCATGTACTGTCCCGTGCATGTACAGTGCATGTACTGTCCCGTGCATGTATCGTCCTGTGCATGTACCGTCCCGTGCATGTACAGTGCATGTAACGTCCCGTGCATGTACCGTCCCGTGCATGTACCGTCCCGTGCATGTACCGTCCCTGTGCATGTACCCGTGCATGTGCATGTACTGTCCCGTGCATGTACAGTGCAGGTATCGTCCCGTGCATGTATCAGTGCATGTATCGTCCCGTGCATGTATCGTCCCGTGCATGTATCGTCCTGTGCATGTATCGTCCTGTGCATGTCGTCCTGTGCATGTACCGTCCCGTGCATGTACAGTGCATGTATCGTCCCGTGCATGTACCGTCCCGTGCATGTACCGTCCCGTGCATGTATCGTCCCGTGCATGTACCGTCCCGTGCATGTATCGTCCCGTGCATGTATCGTCCCGTGCATGTATCGTCCCATGCATGTATAGTCCCGTGCATGTACCGTCCTGTGCATGTACCGTCCCGTGCATGTACAGTGCATGTATCGTCCCGTGCATGTACAGTGCATGTATCGTCCCGTGCATGTACAGTGCATGTATCGTCCCGTGCATGTACCGTCCCGTGCATGTATCGTCCCGTGCATGTACACTGCATGTACTGTCCCGTGCATGTATCGTCCCGTGCATGTACCGTCCCGTGCATGTACCGTCCCGTGCATGTACAGTGCATGTATTGTCCCGTGCATGTACTGTCCCGTGCATGTATCGTCCCGTGCATGTACAGTGCATGTACTGTCCTGTGCATGTATCGTCCCGTGCACGTATCGTCCCCTGCACGTATCGTCCCGTGCACGTATCGTCCCGTGCACGTATTGTCCCGTGCATGTATCGTCCCGTGCATGTACAGTGCATGTATCGTCCCGTGCATGTACCGTCCCGTGCATGTACAGTGCATGTACCGTCCCGTGCATGTAGGTCACAGCCCTCCGACCGCAGGCTTTTCCAGCTCCGCGATTAGAGCGAGAAATGTCAAGCTCATTATTTCGATGACTTGATGTGTCCCCCTCCTCCTCTCCTCCTTTCCTCCCCTCTTCCTCCTTCTCCCCCCTTCTTCCTCCCCCCTTCTTCCTCCTCTACTTCTCCTCCCCTCTTCCTCCTCCCCCTCTCCTCTCCCTTTCCTCTCTCCCCCTTCCCCCTCCTCCTCTCCTTTACTTCTCCTCCCCCCCCTTCCTCCTCCTCCTCCCTTCTCCTCTTCCTCCCCTCCTCCCCTCCTCTCTCTTTTCTCTCCTCCTCCTCTCTCTCTCTCCTCCTCCTCTCTTCTCCCCTCCCCTCCTTCTCTCCTCCTCCCCTCCTTCTCTCTTCTCTCCTCTCCTCTCCTCTCCTCCCCCTCTTCCTCCTCCCCTCCTCCCCTCCTTCCCTCACTTCTAAAGCAGCAGATAGTAGCTCCACAAATAGAACTGTGCTTCATCATGTCTTTATTGAAACATATTGCATAACAGGAGAAAAAACAAACAAACATTTGCTACAGAAACATTCACTTTACAATGGAGTGACAGGAGCGTGCGCGACATGACCCGGGCCTCAGACCCCCACAGACCCCACAGACCCCAGCAGACCCCCACAGACCCCAGCAGACCCCCACAGACCCCCGCAGACCCCCACAGACCCCCGCAGACCTCCACAGACCCCCACAGACCTCCACAGACCTCCACAGACCCCCACGCACATCTTTACAGTGTTTCCACACGTCTAAGCAGAATGCACCCTCCAGACCCCACCGAGGGTCCCTCCTGGCCCCTCTGCCCACTTGGCTGCAGCACTAGTGTGAGCACATTAGTGACCCTCAGTGCACTTCACTCAGAGTATTACACGTGCACACACACACGCGCGCGCACGCATACACGCAACATACATACACGTGTGTGCACGTGTATGTATGTTTGCGTGTGTATACACACGCAAACATACATACACGTGCACACACATGCACGCGCGCACACATATACACACATACACGCGGACGTGCGCGCGCGCGCACACACACACACACACACACACACACTCACACACACACACACACACACACACTCACACACACACACACACACACACACACACACACACACACACACACACTCACACACACACACACACACACACACACACACACACACACACACACACACACACACACACACACACACACACACACACACACACACCTTTAACTCACGTTGTCCCTAATGTTTTTTTTCTGAAGTTGCAGATTTCGGCTCCTCTCTTGGCATTCACCGCGTGCCTTAATTGTATTGAAATTAAATCAAGGTCCACTGTGAACACAAAGAGCGCAAACCCAAACTTCTGGAGCTTCTGATCGTGTTTTTAAACATTCTACTAAATATTCGTGTTATCCGTGCGTCTTCTGTTCTGGCATCTTTCTCCAAACCTGCTCTCCCTCAGGTCCTCTGCGTCTCCTCTTCACATTCACGGTACATCTCCTGCTAATCCCTGTTTAGCATCTGTAAAATCATCTGTAAAATCATCTGTAAAATCATCTGTAAAATCATCTGTAAAATCATCTGTGGACGAGCTGAAGCGGGTCCACAGCGGCGCACACGAACACGCGGAGAGAGAGGAGAGCTTTTGTCGCACCGTTCAAAAAAAAAAAAAGATCCTCGGCTGTACCTGATTTCTACCTCTCTCCTGCACAGCATCCTCTCCTCTTCCCCTCGGAGCAAAACAA
>JAIEZT010001327.1:12500-22500 GCA_019594935.1 Periophthalmus modestus
GTGTGTGTGCTCTGGTGTGTGCTCTGTGTGCTCTGGTGTGTGCTCTGGTGTGTGCTCTGTGTGTGTGTGCTGTGCTGTGGTGTGCTGTGGTGTGTGCTGTGGTGTGTGCTCTGGTGTGTGTGCTCTGGTGTGTGCTCTGGTGTGTGTGCTCTGGTGTGTGCTCTGGGTGTGTGCTCTGGTGTGTGTGCTCTGTGTGTGCTCTGTGTGTGTGCTCTGGTGTGTGCTCTGGTGTGTGTGCTCTGGTGTGTGTGCTCTGGTGTGTGTGCTCTGGTGTGTGTGCTCTGGTGTGTGTGCTCTGGTGTGTGTGCTCTGGTGTGTGGTGTGTGCTCTGGTGTGTGTGTGGTGTGGTGTGCTCTGGTGTGTGTGCTCTGTGTGTGTGCTCTGGTGTGTGTGCTCTGGTGTGTGTGCTCTGGTGTGTGTGCTCTGGGTGTGTGCTCTGGTGTGTGCTCTGGTGTGTGTGCTCTCTGTGTGTGTGCTCTGGTGTGTGTGCTCTGGTGTGTGCTCTGGTGTGTGTGCTCTGGTGTGTGTGCTCTGGGGTGTGTGCTCTGGGTGTGTGCTCTGTGTGTGTGCTCTGGTGTGTGCTCTGGTGTGTGTGCTCTGGTGTGTGTGCTCTGGTGTGTGTGCTCTGGTGTGTGTGCTGGTGTGTGTGTGTGTGCTCTGGTGTGTGTGGTGTGGCTCTGGGTGTGTGCTCTGGTGTGTGGTGCTCTGGTGTGTGTGCTCTGGTGTGTGCTCTGGTGTGTGTGTGTGTGCTCTGGTGTGTGCTCTGGTGTGTGTGCTCTGGTGTGTGCTCTGGTGTGTGTGCTCTGGTGTGTGCTCTGGGGTGTGTGCTCTGGTGTGTGCTCTGGGGTGTGTGCTCTGGTGTGTGCTCTGGTGTGTGTGCTCTGGTGTGTGCTCTGGTGTGTGTGCTCTGGTGTGTGTGCTCTGGTGTGTGTGCTCTGTGGTGTGTGTGTGCTCTGGTGTGTGCTCTGTGTGTCTGGTGTGTGTGCTCTGGTGTGTGTGCTCTGGTGTGTGTGCTCTGGTGTGTGTGCTCTGGTGTGTGCTTGGGTGTGTGTGTGTGTGGTGTGTGCTATCTGGTGTGTGTGCTGTGGTGTGTGGTGTGCTGTGGTGTGTGTGCTCTGGTGTGTGTGCTCTGGTGTGTGTGCTCTGGTGTGTGTGCTCTGGTGTGTGTGCTCTGGTGTGTGTGCTCTGGTGTGTGTGCTCTGGTGTGTGTGCTCTGGTGTGTGCTCTGGTGTGTGTGCTCTGGTGTGTGTGCTCTGGTGTGTGTGCTCTGGGTGCTCTGGGGTGTGTGTGCTCTGGTGTGTGCTCTGGTGTGTGTGCTCTGGTGTGGTCTGGTGTGCTCTGGTGTGTGTGCTCTGGTGTGTGTGCTGGTGTGTGTGCTCTGGGTGTGTGTGCTCTGGTGTGTGCTCTGGTGTGTGTGCTCTGTGTGTGTGCTCTGGTGTGTGTGCTCTGGTGTGTGTGCTGGTGTGTGCTTTGTGTGTGCTCTGGTGTGTGTGCTCTGGTGTGTGTGCTCTGGTGTGTGTGCTCTGGTGTGTGTGCTCTGGTGTGTGTGCTCTGGTGTGTGTGCTCTGGTGTGTGTGCTCTGGTGTGTGCTCTGGTGTGTGTGCTCTGGTGTGTGTGCTCTGGGTGTGTGTGCTCTGGTGTGTGTGCTCTGGGTGTGTGTGCTCTGGTGTGTGTGTGCTCTGGTGTGTGTGTGCTCTCTGGTGTGGTGCTCTGGTGTGTGCTCTGGTGTGTGCTCTGGTGTGTGCTCTGGTGTGTGTGCTCTGGTGTGTGTGCTCTGTGTGGTGTGTGTGCTCTGGTGTGTGCTCTGTGTGCTCTGGTGTGTGCTCTGGTGTGTGTGCTGTGGCTCTGTGTGTGTGCTCTGGTGTGTGTGCTCTGGTGTGTGTGCTCTGGTGTGTGTGCTCTGGTGTGTGTGCTCTGGGGTGTGTGTGCTCTGGTGTGTGCTCTGGTGTGTGTGCTCTGGTGTGTGTGCTCTGGTGTGTGTGCTCTGGTGTGTGTTCTGTGTGTGTGTGTGTGTGCTGTGTCTGGTGTGTGCTCTGTGTGTATGCTCTGTGTGTGTGCTCTGGGTGTGTGCTCTGGTGTGTGTGTGCTGGTGTGTGCTCTGGTGTGTGCTCTGGTGTGTGCTCTGGTGTGTGTGCTCTGTGTGTGTGTGCTCTGGTGTGTGTGCTGTGTGTGCTCTGGTGTGTGTGCTCTGGTGTGTGTGTGCTCTGGTGTGTGTGTGTGTGTGCTCTGGTGTGTGCTCTGGTGTGTGTGTGGCTCTGGTGTGTGTGCTCTGGTGTGTGCTCTGGTGTGTGTGCTCTGGGGCTGTGCTCTGTGTGTGTGTGCTCTCTGTGTGTGCTCTGTGCTCTGGTGTGTGTCTGGTGTGTGCTCTGGTGTGTTGCTCTGGTGTGTGCTCTGGTGTGTGCTCTGTGTGTGTGTGCTCTGGTGTGTGTGCTCTGGTGTGTGCTCTGGTGTGTGCTCTGGTGTGTGTGCTGCTCTGGTGTGTGCTCTGGTGTGTGTGCTCTGGTGTGTGTTGCTCTGGTGTGTGTGCTCTGGTGTGTGTGCTCTGGTGTGTGTGCTCTGGTGTGTGTCTGTGTGCTGTGGTGTGTTCTGGTGTGTGTGCTCTGGTGTGTGGTGCTCTGGTGTGTGTGCTCTGGTGTGTGTGCTCTGGTGGTGTCTCTGGTGTGTGTGCTCTGGTGTGTGTGCTCTGGTGTGTGTGCTCTGTGTGTGCTCTGGGTGTGTGCTCTGGTGTGTGTGTCTGGGGTGGTGTGTGCTCTGGTGTGTGTGCTCTGGTGTGTGCTCTGGTGTGTGTGCTCTGGTGTTTGCTCTGGTGTGTGTGTCTGGTGTGTGCTCTGGGGTGTGTGTGCTCTGGTGTGTGCTCTGGTGTGTGTGCTCTGGTGTGTGCTCTGGTGTGTGTGCTCTGTGTGTGTCTTATGTGTGTGCTCTGGTGTGTGTGCTCTGGTGTGTGCTCTGGTGTGTGTGTGCTCTGGGTGTGTGCTCTGGTGTGTGCTCTGGTGTGTGCTCTGGTGTGTGTGTGTGTTCTGTGTGTGCTCTGGTGTGTGTGCTCTGGTGTGTGCTCTGGTGTGTGCTCTGGTGTGTGTGCTCTGGTGTGTGTGCTGGTGTGTGGTGCTCTGGTGTTGCTCTGGGGTGTGTGTGCTGCTCTGGTGTGTGCTCTGGTGTGTGCTCTGGTGTGTGCTCTGGTGTGTGTGTTCTGTGTGTGCTCTGGTGTGTGTGCTCTGGTGTGTGCTGATGCTGTGTGCTACTGTGTGTGCTCTGGTGTGTGTGCTCTGGTGTGTGCTCTGGTGTGTGTGCTCTGGTGTGTGCTCTGGTGTGTGTTCTGGTGTGTGCTGGGTGTGTGTGCTGCTGGTGTGTGCTCTGGTGTGCTGCTCTGGTGTGTGCTCTGGTGTGTGTGCTCTGGTGTGTGCTCTGTGTGTGTGCTGCTGGGGTGTGTGCTCTGCTGTGTGTGTGCTCTGGGTGTGTGTGCTCTGTGTGTGCTGCTGCTGGTGTGTGTGTGCTCTGGTGTGTGTGCTCTGTGTGTGTGCTCTGGGGTGTGTGCTCTGGTGTGTGTGCTCTGGGGTGTGTGTGCTCTGGTTGTGTGTGCTCTGGTGTGTGTGTGCTCTGGGGTGTGTGCTCTGGTGTGTGTGTGCTGGTGTGTGTGCTCTGGTGTGTGTCTGCTGGTGTGTGTGCTCTGGGGGTGTGCTCTGGTGTGTGCTCTGGTGTGTGTGCTCTGGTGTGTGTGCTCTGGGTGTGTGCTCTCTGTGTGTGCTCTGGTGTGTGCTGCTCTGGTGTGTGTGCTCTGGTGTGTGTGCTCTGGGGTGTGTGCTCTGGTGTGTGCTCTGGTGTGTGCTCTGGGTGTGTGTGCTCTGGGGGGTGCTGCTCTGGTGTGTGCTCTGGTGTGTGCTCTGGTGTGTGCTCTGGTGTGTGTGTTCTGGTGTGTGTCTCTGGGGTGTGCTCTGGGGTGTGTGCTCTGGTGCTGTGCTCTGCTGGTGTGTGCTCTGGTGTGTGTGCTCTGGGGTGTGTGCTCTGGTGTGTGTGCTCTGGTGTGTGTGTGCTTCTGGGGTGTGTGCTCTGGGGTGTGAACGAGTCAGTGGTTCTTGGAGTGTTCAGGTGGAAATGTTCTGTATAAATTTGTGTCGTTTGTCATGCAGTACCTGTTAAAATGTACTTTTAGAGTGAAGTATTTCACCCAGCCCTTGTTCATTTGTTAAAGTCTTAAATGTAGTAACACTGACTTTAAAATAGGACATATTTGCGTCAGCAGTTTCCATTTGAGTCAATTTCAAGATTTTTATTATGCATTTTATGTGTTTTTGTTTGCTTAAAGTCAAAGTTTGAACTCAAAAAGAAATGTAGTACAGATACCTGCTCCCCTAAAGTCGACGTAAAAAGTATCCACTGTAAAATGTACTTAAGTAAACTACAGATACATAAAAAGTACTTTACTGCATGTGTGCTGCATTCCACCTCTAATGCCAGTAGTATAATAATGTACCACGCAGCTCTGCACTTGAGTCTCTCTGACACAGACTGACTCCTGAGGTGTTTGCATGTTCTAACACTGCTCCTCAAAAACACGTTTAACACTTTAGTCTGTAACATCTGCAACGCTCAAAATCCTCTTGTGATGTCATGAAGTAGTTCAGTCGAGTTTGGCTGAAATGATCCAAATGATTCTGTGAAGGTGGAGTTTAAAAACACAGTGGAGCACTTCCTGTATCACCACATGATGACATCACAAGGTGGAACAGAGTGTTTTCAGTTTGAGAGAAGAACTCAGCCTAAATCTGCAGGTTTGTGTTAAACATGTGAATGAAACAAAACACAGCTCCAGGTTTGAGACGAGGAAACATCAGAACAGATCAGAGACAGAGGAATATGGGCCTTTAAATACTGAAGTACTTTTCTGCAGTGTAAAATACAGAAAGTACAAGTACAGAACCTTTTCATGAGAAATACTTTCACATTTACATTAACATCAGGGGGATATTTACTTATAGGCTCATCACTGTGTATATCACCCCATAATGATACATGTCGGCCCTGAACAATAACTCACCCCACACTCCTGCTGCTCCTGCTCCTGCTGCTCCTGCTCTCCTGCTCCTCCTGCTCCTGCTGCTGCTCCTGCTGCTCCTGCTGCTCCTGCTCCTCCTGCTCCTGCTTCTGCTGCTGCTGCTGCTCCTGATGCTGCTTCTGCTGCTGCTCCTGCTGCTGCTCCTGCTGCTGCTGCTCCTGCTGCTCCTGCTCCTCCTGCTCCTCCTGCTCCTGCTGCTCCTGCTGCTGCTGCTCCTACTGCTCCTGCTTCTGCTGCTTCTCCTTCTACTGCTTCTGCTCCTGCTGCTTCTGCTGCTCCTACTGCTCCTGCTTCTACTTCTGCTGCTTCTCCTTCTGCTGCTTCTGCTCCTGCTGCTTCTGCTGCTTCTGCTACTCCTACTGCTCCTGCTTCTGCTTCTGCTGCTTCTCCTTCTGCTGCTCCTGCTGCTTCTGCTCCTGCTGCTCCTACTGCTCCTGCTTCTGCTTCTGCTGCTTCTCCTTCTACTGCTTCTGCTCCTGCTGCTTCTGCTGCTTCTGCTGCTTCTGCTGCTTCTGCTGCTTCTCCTTCTGCTGCTCCTGCTGCTTCTGCTCCTGCTGCTTCTGCTGCTTCTGCTGTTCCTGCTGCTTCTGCTGCTCCTGGTGCTTCTGCTGCTCCTACTGATTCTGCTCCTGCTTCTGCTGCTCCTGGTGCTTCTGCTGCTGCTGTTGCAGCTACTGCTGCTGCTTCTGCTCCTGCTGCTCCTACTGCTCCTGCTTCTGCTTCTGCTGCTTCTCCTTCTTCTGCTGCTGCTTCTGCTGCTCCTGCTGCTCCTGCTGCTTCTGCTGCTTCTGCTGCTCCTGGTGCTTCTGCTGCTTCTACTCCTTCTGCTGCTCCGGCTCCTGCTTCTGCTCCTTCTGCTGCTCCTGCTCCTGCTTCTGCTCCTTCTGCTGCTCCTGCTTCTGCTGCTCCTGCTGCTTCTGCTGCTTCTGTTGCTTCTGCTGGTGCTGCTTTAACAAAAATTGTGTTAAAAATAAGAAAAAAAGATCTTGCACCATACACTTGTATGAGGACGGGGTGAGTAAAGAGAGTGAGCGGAGGGGTAAGGAGGGGGTGAGTAATGAGAGTGAGCTGAGGGGGTGAGGAGGGGGTGAGTAAAGAGAGTGAGCGGAGGGGGTAAGGAGGGGGTGAGTAAAGAGAGTGAGTGGAGGGGGTGAGGAGGGGTGTGTAGTAAAGAGAGTGAACGGAGGTGGAGGGGGGTGAGTGAGAGTGAGTGGAAGGGGGTGAGGGAAGGGGTGAGTAAGAGAGTGAGAGAGGGGTGAGTAGGAGAGTGAGCGGAGGGGGTGAGGGGTGAGGGGGGGTGAGTAAAGAGAGGTGAGTGAGTGGAGGGGGTGAGTAAAGAGAGTGAGCGGAGGGGGGTTAAGGAGGGGGTGAGTAAAAAGAGAGTGAGTGGGGGGTGAGGAGGGAGTGAGTAAAGAAAGTGAACGGAGGGGGTGAGTAAAGAGTGAGTGGAAGGGGTGAGTGGAGGGTGTGAGGAAGAGGGTGAGTAAGGAGTGAGCGGAGGGGGTGAGGAGGGGGTGAGTAAAAGAGTGAGTGAAGGAAGGGGGTGACTAGAGAGAGTGAGTAGCGAAAGGAACGGGGGTGAGTAAAGAGAGTGAGTGGAGAGGGGTGAGGAAGAGGGTGTGAGTGGAGGAGAGTGAGCGGAGGGGGTGAGGAGGGGGGTGAGTAAAGAGAGTGAGTGAAGGGGGGTGAGTGAGAGAGTGAGTGGAGGGGGTGAGGAGGGGTGAGTAAAGAGAGTGAGTGAGGGGGTGAGGAGGGGTGAGTAAAGAGAGGTGAGTGGAGGGGGTGAGGGGGGTGAGAGAGAGTGAGTGGGGGGGGTGAGGACGGGGTGAGTAAAGAGAGTGAGTGGAGGAGGTGTAAAGAGAGTGAGTGGAGGAGGTGAGGAGGGGGTGAGTAAAGAGAGTGAGTGAGTGGAGGGGGTGAGTGAGAGAGTGAGTGGAGGGTGGGAGGAGGGGGTGAGTAAGTAAGAGTGAGTGGAGGGGGTGAGAGGGGTGAGTAAAGAGAGTGGGTGGAGGGGGTGAGTAAAGAGAGTGGAGGGGGTGAGAGGTGAGTAAGGGGGTGAGGAGGGGGGTGAGTAAAGAGAGTGAGTGGAGGGGGTGAGGAGGAGGTGAGTAAAGAGAGTGAGTGGAGGGGGTGACTAGAGAGGTGAGTAAGAGGAGTGAGGAGGGGGTGAGTGAGTAAAGAGAGTGAGTGGAGGGGTGGTGAGTAAAGAGAGTGAGTGGAGGGAGGTGAGGAGGGGGGTGAGTAAAGAGAGTGAGTGGAGAGGTGAGGAGGAGGGGGGGTGAGTAAAGAGAGTGAGTGGAGGGGGTGAGGACGGGGTGAGTAAAGAGAGTGAGTGGAGGAGGTGAGTAAAGAGAGTGGGTGGAGGGGGTGAGGAGCGGGTGAGTAAAGAGAGTGAGTGGAGGGGGTGAGTAAAGAGAGTGAGTGGAGGAGGAGTGGAGGAAAGGGGTGAGTAAAGAGAGTGAGTGGAGGGGGGGAGTAAAGAGTGAGTGAGGGAGGGGGTGAGTAAAGAGAGTGAGTGAGTGGAGGGGTGAGGAGGGGGTGAGTAAAGAGAGTGAGTGGAGGTGGGTGAGGAGGGGTGAGTAAAGAGAGTGAGTGGTGGGGTGTGAGGAGTGGGGGGGTGAGTAAAGAGAGTGAGTGGAGGGGGTGAGGAGGGGGGGTGAGTAAAGAGAGTGAGTGGAGGAGGTGAGTAAAGAGAGTGAGTGGAGGGGGTGAGGACGGGGTGAGTAAAGAGAGTGAGTGGAGGAGGTGAGTAAAAGAGAGTGAGGTGAGGGGAGTGAGGAGGGGGTGAGGAGGGGGTGAGTAAAGAGAGTGAGTGGAGGGGGTGAGGAGGGGGTGAGTAAAGAGAGTGAGTGGAGGGGTGAGGACGGGGGTGAGTAAAGAGAGAGTGAGTGGAGGAAGTGAGGAGGGGGGTGAGTAAAGTGAGTGGAGGGAGTGAGGGGGGGGTGTGAGTAAAGAGAGTGAGTGAGTGGAGGGGGTGAGTAAAGAGAGAGTGAGTGGAGGGGGGGGGTGAGGAGGGGGTGAGGAGGGGGTGAGTGAGGGGGTGAGTAAAGAGAGTGAGTGGAGGGGAGGTGAGTAGAGAGAGTGAGTGAGAGGGGGTGAGAGTGAGAGAGAGTGAGTGGGAGGGGGTGAGTAAGAGAGTGGGGGTGAGTGAGGAGAGAGTGAGTGGAGGGGTGAGGACGGGGTGAGTAAAGAGAGTGAGTGGAGGGGGGGTGACTAGAGAGAGTGAGTGGAGGAGAGTGAGTAAAGAGGGGTGAGTGGAGGAGGTGAGAGGAGGGGGGTGAGAGGAGGGGGTGAGTAAAGAGAGTGAGTGAGGGGGTGAGGAGGGGGGGTGAGTAAAGAGAGTGAGTGGAGGGGGTGAGGACGGGGGTGAGAGTAGTGGAGAGTGAGTGGAGGGGTGGGGAGTGAGGAGCGGGTGAGTAAAGAGAGTGGAGTGGAGGGGGTGAGTAAAAGAGAGTGAGTGGAGGGGGTGAGGAGGGGGTGAGTAAAGAGAGTGAGTGGAGGGGGGAGTTGTGGTGGGGGGGTGAGTAAAGAGTGAGTGAGTGGAGAGGAGTGAGGAGGGGGGTGAGTAAAGAGAGTGAGTGGAGGGGGTGAGGGGTGAGTAAAGAGAGTGAGTGGACGGGGGTGAGGACGGGGGTGAGTAAAGAGAGTGAGTGGAGGGGGGGGGGTGAGTGAGGTGAGAGAGGGTGAGTAAAGGAGTGAGTGAGGGAAGAGGTGAGTAAAGAGAGTGAGTGGAGTGGGTAAAGTGAGGAGTGGGGGTGAGTAAAGAGAGTGAGTGGAGGGGTTGAGGAGGGGGTGAGTAAAGGAGTGAGTGGAGGGAGTGAGGAGGGGGTGAGTAAAGAGAGTGAGTGGAGGGTGTGAGGGGGGAGGGGGTGAGTAAAGAGAGTGAGTGGAGGGGGTGAGGACGGGGGTGAGTAAAGAGAGTGAGTGGAGGGAGGTGAGTTAAAGAGAGTGAGTGGAGGGGGTGAGGACGGGGGGTGAGTAAAGAGAGTGAGTGGAGGGAGGTGAGGAGGGGGTGAGTAAAGAGAGTGAGTGGAGGGGGTGAGGAGGGGGTGAGTAAAGAGAGTGAGTGGAGGGGGTGAGGAGGGGGTGAGTAAAGAGAGTGAGTGGAGGGGGTGAGGAGGGGGTGAGTAAAGAGAGTGAGTGGAGGGGGTGAGGAGGGGGTGAGTAAAGAGAGTGAGTGGAGGGGGTGAGTAAAGAGAGTGAGTGGAGGGGGTGAGGACGGGGTGAGTAAAGAGAGTGAGTGGAGGGGGGTGAGTAAGAGAGTGAGTGAGTAAGGAGAGGGGTTGAGGACGGGGTGAGTAAAGAGAGTGAGTGGAGGGGGTGAGTAAGAGAGAGGAGTGGACGGAGGTGAGTAAGAGAGTGAGTGCGAGGGGTGAGGAGGGGGTGAGTAAAGAGAGTGAGTGGAGGGGGTGAGGAGGGGGTGAGTACAGAGAGTGAGTGAGGGGGGGGTGAGTAAAGAGAGTGAGTGGAGGGGGTGGAGGGGGTGAGTAAAAGAGGGAGTGAGTGGAGGGGGTGAGGAGGGGGGATCGTGTGAGTAAAGAGAGTGGAGTGAGAGGGGGGGAGTAAAGAGAGTGAGTGGAGGGGGTGAGGAGGGGGTGAGTAAAGAGAGTGAGTGGAGGGGGTGAGTAAAGAGAGTGGTGGAGGAGTGTGAGGAGGGGGTGCGTAAAGAGATGTGAGCTTGGAGGGGGTGAGTAAAGAGAGTGAGTGAGTGGAGAGTGGGGTGAGAGTAAAGAGAGTGAGTGGAGGGGGTGAGGAGGTGGTGAGTAAAGAGAGTGAGTGGAGGGAGGTGAGTAAAGAGAGTGAGTGGAGGGGGTGAGGAAGGGGGTTGGGTGAGTAAAGAGAGTGAGTGGAGGTGGTGAGGACGGGGGGGGAGTAAAAGAGAGTGAGTGGAGGAGGTGAGGAGGGGGTGAGTAAAGAGAGTGAGTGGAGGGGGGTGAGGAGGGGGGTGAG
>JAIEZT010000133.1:0-82500 GCA_019594935.1 Periophthalmus modestus
CTGTTCAGGCGTCGGAGGAAGGATGAACGTGCTTTCCTCATGACTTTCACACCGAATCACTATCAGAAGATGAACATAGTCTGGGTTTGTTTGTGTGACAGTTCAAAGAAACGATGTATTAAAACTGACTATGTGGCCGAACCTTTCTATTAGAGAGTCCGCCACCTGTTTTCTCCTTGGACATGTCCTTTTTCCTGAAATCAGACCTGTTTTCAAACTGTTCTGTTCAGATGTTTCTCCAGGTCTTCTGCTCGTCCTTCTTTCTCGTTGAGGCCCTCTGAGTTGTATTTGGAAAGATTCATGTTTGACTTTAATCTTTAATCCACTATTTTCAAGATGACATTTTGTCCATTTACCCCATTTAACCTCCACCTGTGACACGCCCACAGTGACACACACCCACAGTGACACGCCCCCTGTGACACGCCCCCCTGTGGACAGGCTCACTGTGACACGCCCCTGTGACACGCCCCCTGTGACACGCCCACAGTGACACGCCCCCCGTGACACGTCCACTGTGACAGGCTCACTGTGACACGCCCCCTGTGACACGCCCCACAGTGACACGCCCCCTGTGACACGCCCACTGTAACACGCCCCCTGTTTCATGCCTACTGTGACATGCCCACAGTGACACGCCCACAGTGACATGCCCACTGTGACACTCCCACTGCGAAATGCATAGTAGTAGCCTTTGTAGTAGTCTTCATAGTAGTCTTCATTGTAGTCTTCGTAGTAGTAGTTTTCGTAGTCGTAGTCTTTGTAGTAGTAGTTTTTGTAGAAGTAGTCTTCGTAGTAGTCTTCATAGTAGTAGTCTTCATAGTAGTAGTCTTCGCAGTAGTAGTATTCATAGTAGTAGTATTCATAGTAGTAGACTTCGTAGTAGTAGTCTTCGTAGTAGTAGTCTTCGTAGTAGTAGTCTTCGTAGTACTCTTCATAGTAGTCTTCATAGTAGTAGTCTTTGTAGTAGTAGTCTTCATAGTAGTAGTCTTCATAGTAGTAGTTTTCGTAGTAGTAGTCTTTGTAGTAGTAGTCTTCATAGTAGTAGTCTTCGTAGTAGTAGTTTTCGTAGTTGTAGTCTTTGTAGTAGTAGTTTTAGTAGTAGTCTTTGTAGTAGTAGTCTTCATAGTAGTAGTCTTCATAGTAGTAGTCTTCGTAGTAGTAGTCTTTGTAGTAGTAGTCTTCATAGTAGTAGTCTTCATAGTAGTAGTCTTTGTAGTAGTAGTCTTCATAGTAGTAGTCTTCATAGTAGTAGTCTTCATGGTAGTAGTCTTTGTAGCAGTAGTTTTCGTAGTAGTAGTTTTCGTAGTAGTAGTCTTCATAGTAGTAGTCTTCATAGTAGTAGTCTTCGTAGAACTCTTCATAGTAGTAGTCTTCGTAGTAGTAGTCTTCGTAGTAGCAATGTTTGTAGTAGTAGTCTTTGTAGTAGTAGTCTAGTAGTAGTAGTAGTACACGCCCACTCTGACACACCCCATGTGACACGCCCACTGTGACGTCCGCACTTCCTTCTCCAGTTTTATTTTCTTAATCGTTGATACTCGTTGGATTCAGCAGCGTCGCGTCGTCATTTTGGTACAAATGTTTAAAAATGTGCTGCTGTGATGTGCTCTGTCCACAGGGGGCGCTACAGCTACACCACTCTTTATTGTCATGACGTTTACGGCGACGTCAGCTCCTTCTGGACTTGTTTCTTTTATTAAGAGGTTTCAGATGAATATTGTGATTTAAAATGTGTAAATTATGACAGAATGATCCACAGTGATGAGAACCATAGAGACACAAGCTCAATGGGGCTGGTTTAAATGTTCCGCAGTGTCGCCAAAACCTCCTTGTTAAAGCCCAGCCAACCCAATTACAACCACAAACTTTGACAAAACTTTACAAAGACGAGTGGACCTGGAGCTTTGTCCTGTCTCCCTGTTTTCAGAGGGCGTGATTGACAGGTGGCTTAACCAATCAGAGAGAAGCATGGACTGTTGGTGTCAAAAACAACATGGAGGCTCACATAAAACAGGAAAATAAACCACATAAAGAACTGAGGAGCAACAACAGAAGCACCAAACTTATCCTCAACTAAAAGGAGTCACATTTTGTTCAGGATTTTTTGAGAGTCATGTGATACAAACGAGCGGTCGTGATTGGACCGTGTCAGGTTAGTGCGAACGAGTTGTACCCTCCATGATCCAGTCAACCAACAGAATGAGATCTGAACTCCTTTTTTTGTCTTTTTTACTCCTGTTATTCCCGATTAGACGATAAAATACTTTCATGCCTTTGTTAATATTGTCAGCAGGGGCGGTGCCAGACTTTGGGGATTGGGGCAGCTGTGGGGAGGCCATGTTCTTCAATAGGGGGGCTCACTCAACATGTTAATTTAGAGCCTCTTATGTTTGATTTGTTGGTTTAAATCAGTTTAAATGTTGTTAGCTGATAGTAGTGATTTATAAAAGCTAATATGGATTCTTACATTTTTTATTTCAGTTTCATTTCGAGCGCTCTGCAGTTGCCATTTGCACATTTTTTGTCACAATTGCTTTAAAAAATATGGTAAAAATCTGAGCTGTGAGGGAGCGTTGACCATTCTAGGGGAGGCTGGGGCCCCCTAAAGTCTTTTTTTAAAGACAAGACTGAAAAAACGCCTCTTCTCCCTGGCATTTAATAGTAGCTAGTCAGGACATCTTGGTGTTTTAATTTTCTTTTCCTGTGTGTTTGTGTTTTGTTGACTTTTGTTTAAATCTGCTGTAGAAACAAAACTGACTTAAGCTGAACCGAGTGGCTAAACCAAAAACCTAAAGAGAAAAACAAAACCTCTGAATGTTCTGTGCATCGTCCCACAAGAGCCTGTATTTGTGGCTCTGGGCTGTGGGTTTTGTGCTCTGCCCTTTATGAAAACAAAAAATGTCCCTCTGGGCTTCCATACGTCTGTGTGTTTACTGTGGATGTCAGGAGACCGTTTTCTCACTGTTTGATTTGTTGCTAATTATCGATAAACATATGACACTGTAAAGATCGAGTGAGGGGGTTTTTCATGGACGATGCCGTTTGTGAAGAATCTGGAGAAACAGACGATCGATACTGATATTACTGGGCCGATATTTTTGAGCGAATATTTATGTGCTGTTTTTGTTTGTTTTTCTTGCCAATATTTTTGAGCCAATATTGATGTGCTGTTTTTTTTTTTGGTTTTTTTTGGCAATATTTTTGAGCCAATATTTATGTGCTGTTTTTTTTTTTTTTTTTTTTTTTTTTCAATATTTTTGAGCCAATATTTTTGAGCCAATATTTTTGTGCTGATATTTTTTAACCAACATTTTTGTACAAATATTTTTGGGACTATATTTTTACGCCGATATTTTTTGATCCAATATTATTGCGCCGATATTTTTGTATATTTTTGGGCCAATATGATTGGGCTGATTTTGATCATTTTCACCAAACTATGTACTTTAAATTTACTACAAACTCCCCCACAAACCTTTTATTTTGACCCAGTCCCATAAGAGAGTCGGGGTCATTCTGCGCATCTCAGAAAAAAAATATCGCCCTCTACTGGAGATTTAAGCCCGACATCTAAAAAGCCCAAATATCGGCCATTTAGAACACACACTTGTTCAAAACTTTACAAAGATGTGAGTCTGATAAACGCTGAGGCCCTGTTTTCAGATGGGAGTGATTGACAGCTGGATCAGCCAATCAGGGACGAGTGTGGTCTGTCCTAAGTAGAAAAAGTAAAGATAATAAAAATCTCACAGGGAGCTGAAAAACATGGTGGATTTCTACAGAATCAAAGAGTGAAGGCTATACTGTGTTAATCTGAGGTGAGAGAAATGTGATTTTATTTTAAATCACAGGCGACCAATGAGCTCCTTCGTTTCACACGTGTCACTGGAATAAACAAATCTGATTGGACGATCACGTTTGAGACGCAACAGAGGACGAGGGACCAGACTGAGCTCGATCTGTCTGGATTTGTGAGGCAGATGAACCGTTATATCAGCAAGAAGTCTTAAAGGTCCATGTTAAACTAATCTGTCAAACTGAAAACCCTCTGTTCCACCTTGTGATGTCATCATGTGGTGATACAGGAAGTGCTCCACTGTGTTTTTAAACTCCACACACCTTCATTTCTAGAATAATTTGGATCATTTCAGCTCCTGGAAATCTTCACAAATCTCCACTGAACTAAAGGTAAAACGAGGAGGTTAACTTGAAAACTTCTACCACTTGATGACATCACAAGGTGGAACAGAGCGTTTTGAGCTTTGGAGATGTAACAGACTAATAATAAAGTGTGACTCAAACATGTGAATGAAACAAAACACGACTCCAGGTCTGTTTTTGATGTTCTAACATCGTTCACACATGGATTAAAGCTACAAGAGTCACTTTTGTGTCGTATAGCACCTTTAAAGCCTCAGTGTGGAACTTTTCTGCTAAAAAAATAGACTAACAGCCTAAACTAAAATCTTGTTTTTTTCATTATGGATGTTTTTATTGCGCTGAAACACATAGAAAAACCTGCGTTCCTACTCTGAGTGGGCTCGCTTCTCCACAAACCTGACTTTTAATTGTACATTTCAGGTGAATGTTCCAGAGCTTGGCTTTAACTTTACAAACACAAACAAAACACAACTCCAGGTCCGTTCTAACATGGATTAAAGCTACACGAGTGCGTTTTGTGTGATATAGGAGCTTTAATGTTCCCCACAGACGTTACCGGGGTGACATCATGGTCCATATGTCCACTCTGCAGCTGTCACTCAAACCCGAGTATCGCTCACTCTCTCCGGGACGATAATGGAGGAAGCCACAGCTGTACTGGTCCCATTACTGAAGCATAAGTGAAGCTGGCTCCAGAGACGGCACTATAGAAGAACGCATTACCCCGACGTACACCGCAGCTCAGAGACATTACAGCGCCTCTCCAGACCATTACGGTGTTAGGTTCACCCAGAGCCAGTAACCCCGCCCACAAACGGCGTCCCAGTCACCCAGAGCCAGTAAACCCGCCCACAAACGGCGTCCCAGTCACCCAGAGCCAGTAAACCCGCCCACAAACGGTGTCCCAGTCACTCGGAGCCACTAACCCCGCCCACAAACGGCGTCCCAGTCACTCGGAGCCACTAACCCCGCCCACAAACGGCGTCCCAGTCACTCGGAGCCAATAACCCCGCCCACAAACGGTGTCCCAGTCACTTGGAGCCAGTAAACCCGCCCACAAACGGCGTCCCAGTCACCCAGAGTCAGTAACTCCGCCCACAAACGGTGTCCCAGTCACCCAGAGCAAGTAACCCCGCCCACAAACGGCGTCCCAGTCACCCAGAGCCAGTAACCCCGCCCACAAACAGCGTCCCAGTCATCCAGAGCCAGTAACCCCGCCCACAAACGGCGTCCCAGTCACCCAGAGCCAGTAACCCAGTACAATAGTGAAATAAAAACCCCAGGATCATGTAGAGGGTTAATACGAACATTTAAGACTAAAATGAGTCTGACAGCAGCAGGTACAGAGAGAGAGACACAGTATTTCAATAGAAAGTGAACTGGAGCCAGAGTCAAAGTAGAATCCTCCTTTAAGCCTCAGACCTTGTTCCCTCAGACACAGGAGCTGTTGTGGAGTTTTCATTCTCTGTGTGAAATCTGCTGTTTTAAATGAACTGACCATAAACTTTTTCCCCCGACGGATGAAACGTAAAGACAGAAATAGTTTGTGGCGAGCGGCGCGTGGTCAGAGTCAGAGTCAGACCGACGAGAGATACAGGCACCACTCCCATGATCCTCTCACACAAAGATCTGTGACACCAGAAAAAGAACCGACATTTTATTATTCACTATTTTAAAACTGTTGGACTATTTTTACTCCAAAGGTTAAATCAGACGTGTTGTGCTTTACTCTTTCGTCTTATTTCTTATCTTACTTCTTATGTTTGATATCTTCTTCTTTTATCTTCTTTTTCGTACTTTTATTAAAAACATAAAGTGCAATTTATTTATTTAACAGGGACAAAAAAAATGTTAAACGTTCCATTTTGAGTCAAATCCAACTTAAAACTACCTCATATTTCACCTCTGATTAACCCAAAAATCCATCTTTGACACGACAAACTAAAGTCGTACAAGGAGAAACATGACATTTATGTTTTCTAGAACCACAGACTGTAAAAAGAAGTGGACTGAGTGAGTGTGACGCCACCTACAGAGTCATTCAGACCTTTAAAGACGAGGTGTTCTGAAAAGTTAACTTTTAGTATGTTTCTCCCACTTTCTAACACTGTTCCTCCTCAAAAACATGTCTGAAGAGGTTTTAGAGTCATCCATGCATGTTTGAGTAATCTAGAGATCTCTCCCAGGCCCTATTCAAACCCTCCTTATGTTTAGCTGTAAGATTCTGTACGAGGCTCCGCCCACAAGCCGACATCACCCATGCTCCACACGACAATTCTCCATAAATCTACAAAAACATGACACAAAACAACACACTACAACTTCACAAACCTGGTGTGATGTGCAGTAGTTTCATTAACGTAGAAGTAAATACCTCCTCTTTAATACCCCATAGAAGTAGATACCTCCTCTTTAATACACATAGAAGTAAATACCTCCTCTTTAATACCCCACAGAAGTAAATACCTCCTCTTTAATACCCCACAGAAGTAAATACCTCCTCTTTAATACCCCACAGAAGTAAATACCTCCTCTTTAATACCCCACAGAAGTAAATACCTCCTCTTTAATACCCCACAAGAGTAAATACCTCCTCTTTAATACCCCACAGAAGTAAATACCTCCTCTTTAATACCCCATAGAAGTAAATACCTCCTCTTTAATACACATAGAAGTAAATACCTCCTCTTTAATACACATAGAAGTAAATACCTCCTCTTTAATACCTCACAGTAGTAAATACCTCCTCTTTAATACCTCACAGTAGTAAATACCCCTCTTGTGTAATAATAGAGCAGTGTTTCCTCGTGTGAATCTCTCAGGATCCTGACGCAGAGGTTTATTTATAGAAACTAGTCTAATAAAAAGCACTTGTTTGGAGTCGGCTCCGCCCTCTTCTTATGTCATCATGAGTGGCTCCAACTTTCCTCTCTCACGTTAAACTCTGCAGTGAAAACGCGCCTCAGATGGGGACAGGAGAGTGTGACCTGACTCTCGTTCCCGGCGTGGTATTCCACCTTTAACAACTGTAGGAAAACTGTGATTCATAAAGAACTTTTCAGGAGTTGATCCCTGGGCTGCAGGATGGTCGAACGTTAGCGCCTTTTCCATGGCATTAAAGCAAAACAAAGTGTTATATCAACTGTAAACTGTCTGTAAAATGGATTTGTACAACAGGAAATCAGGGAGAATGTTTAGCAGTGAACAAAAATGAACATCACCCACAGCTTCAGCTCCACATGAAGCTCATCCAGGTTTAGAGGCTAATCTGGAGCCAACGAGTATCATAGCAACCAAAGAGCCAATCAGGAGCGAGGCTGTTGAAGGTAACACCCCTTCCCGTCCACACCGTGGGCGCTTAGCAACGTTAGCAAACCTGTTGCTAACGCTAACAGGAGCGACGTCGGGGACAGAAGGACCTGATGTGTCTGTTATTAATGTTCATATGTTGATTTACAGACACAGACGTGAAATAAAAACCCCAGGATCATGTAGAGGGTTAATACGAACATTTAAGACCAACATGAGTCAGACTAAAAAACTAACTGACTAAAAAAACAAAAAATAACAACTCAAAAAAACAAAACAAAAACAAAGCAAAATAAAAAAAATAAAAAACACTCAATAAAAATAAATTAAATCAACTCATAATAACAGAAACAAGAACAAAACTCAAAATAACTAAAAAAACCTCTCAAAACTCTCAAAATAGCTTAAAAATTAAGAAAACAAACAAACAAACAAAAAAAAAAATTATAAACTCAAAATAACAAAAAAATAAACAAACAAAAAAACAAAAAAAACCCACACACCAAAAAAACCCCAAACTCAAACTAACTTAAAAAAACAACAAAAAAAAAACAAAAACAAAACCCAAAACTCAAAATAACTTAAAAAGAAATGAACCCAGGATCATGTAGAGGGTTGATACATTTAAGACCAAAGTGAGTCTGACAGCAGCAGGTACAGAGAGAGAGAGGACGCGGTTTTTACACAGAAAGTGAATTGGAGCCAGAGTCGATGGAGCAGGAAGTGCGACATGAGCAGCACATTTTTTTTACATTTGTGCCAAAATGACGACCCGACTCTGCCAAATCCTACGAGTATCAACGATTAAGAAAATAAAACTGGAGAAGGAAGAGCGGACGACACAGTGGAGGTGAAAACTCGAGCTGATCGACAAAATGGCGTCTTGAAAATAGTGGATTAAAGATTAAACTCAAACATGAATCAGTCCAAATACAACTTCAGAGGCTCAAAGAGAAGAAACGAGCAGAACCTGGAGAAACATCTGAACAGAACAGTTTGCAGAACAGAATTGTCTTATAAAAGAAAGGTTCAGGAGCAGAAACCTGAGACAGACTTGCCCCATATTTCTTGTCACAATGATTCAAACAGCCTCGTCTCTGAGGCACATGGACCTGAAGGAGCCGAGTCTCCAGAGCCTGAAGCTGTGAGTGGAGCATTCAAACAGCCCCGGTGAATGCTCCCTCTGTGGACCCGCACACAGCTCCATTCAGACGCACCGGGGGCGGAGCTTCGCACCAACAGAAGGGGGCAGTGTGGGGGACACCTGCAGGAAAAACCCCCAGACTGACCACAAGTGAACCAACAACACCCGACAGTTTAGACCAAGACACAATCCGAAAACAAAAAACCGACTCAGGGCCGAGGACGTGAAAGGAGGTCGTTTATGGAGCCGAATAATCGAGAAAAGTCACGACATATGACACAAAACTGACTCTTGTAGCTTTAATCCATGTTAGAACGATGTTAGAGCATCAAAAACAGACCTGGAGTCGTGTTTAAAGCCAAACTCCGGAACATTCACCTGAAATGTACCATTAAAAGTCAGGTTTGTGGAGAAGCGAGCTCATTCAGAGTAAGAACGCAGGTTTTTCTATGTGTTTCAGCGCAATAAAAACATCCGTAATGAAAAAACAAGATTTTAGTTTAGGCTGTTAGTCTATTTTTTAGCAGAAAAGTTCCACACTGAGGCTTTAAAGGTGCTATATGACACAAACCTGACTCTTTTGTAGATTTAATACATGTCAGAACAATGTTAGAGCATCAAAAACAGACCTGGAGTCGTGTTTGGGTCATTCACATGTTTGAGTCACACTTTTCTTAGTCTGTAACATCTCCAAAGATCAAAACGCTCTGCTCCACCTTGTGATGTCATCAAGTGGTAGTTTTCAAGTGAACAGCTCCTCGTTTTACCTTTAGTTTAGTAGAAAATTGACAATTCCAGTGGTTGAAATGATCCAAAATTATTCTAGAAATTACCGTTTATAGAGTTTAAAAACACAGTGGAGCACTTCCTGTATTACCACATGATGACATCACAAGGTGGAACAGAGTGTTTTCAGTTTGAGAGAAGAAGAACTCAGCCTAAATCTGCAGAGTTTGTGTGTTAAACATGTGAGAATAAAACAAAAAAACACAACTCCAGGTCTGATTGTGACGAGGAAACATTAGAACAGATCAGAGAACAGAGTAATATGGGCCTTTAAGAACGTTTTTTTTTTTTTTTTTTTTTTTTTTTTTTTTTACTTTCTACATTTTATTTCCACACAAAAGACATGAAATATGTGCAGTTAGATATATGGCATTTTCTAACAAAGAAAAACTCTTAAATATCTCCTCTAATTATTTTTTGACAAAGCAAAAGTTGGATATTTACTAAAGGTAAAAGGAGCTGTTGAAAACTACCACTTGATGACATCACAAGGTGGAACAGAGCGTTTTGAGCTTTGGAGATGTTACAGACTAATAATAAAATGTTACTCAAACATGTGAATGAAACAAAACACAACTCCAGGTCTGTATTTGAGGCGCTAACAACATTAAAACATGACTTAAAGCTACAAGAGTCAGTTTTGTGTCATATCTGACCTTTAAAGAACTCACAAAAAACCTGATTAAACTAGTTTTTAATCATTTCAGACAATTCAATTACAGCCTAACACTGCTACTTCTTCACCCCTCAGTGTCCTTGCGCCCTCTGCTGGCCTTTGATGCGCACAAACATAAGGTTTAAACACATTTACTTGTTCTATACACATATTTAAACTACGCAAAGTCAAAGACGAATTGGTGTTCAAACTTTTAGCTAGCGTTCGTTCACAAACAAACACCACATTCAACTTGGTGCTAAACCAGGACTAAACCAGGACTAAACCAGGACTAAACCAGGACTAAACCAGGACTAGAACGACACCAAACCACGTCTACCTCAAGATCAACCAGGGCTGAATCGAGGACAAAACGAAAAGTGTGAACGTGCCCTTCGAAGCTGTATATTTGACGTACCGACTGCTAAACAAACTCAACAAACAAACAACGCTTTACCTGAACACTACAAACTTACTTCTGCTTTAAATGAAAATCTCAGTGGAAATACCTGAACCGGGCCGTTGGTCGGAGCCTCGGGTTGAGTCTCCGTCTGTCTGAGCGGCTCCTGAACCTCACTGGCCTCTGTTCTTCTCGCGGAGAAGTGAAGTTTCGTCGTTTCAGTGTGAAATGAGAGCTGCCCCTTCGACAGTCTGTGGTGTCAACAGCAGGGTTTGGTTTGACCTGAACTCGAGGCCCGTGTCCTACTTTAAACAATGTAATAATAATGCAGCTTTAAACGGCCCAGGTTAGACTAAATGGCCCATATTAGACTGTTTAAACGGCCCATATTACTCTACTTAAACGGCCCATATTACTCTTTTTTCTGACTCTTGCTTCCTCGTCACAAACAGACCTGGAGTTGTGTTTTTTTGTTTCATTCTCACATGTTTAACACACAAAAGGTTCTTCTCTCAAACTGAAAACACTCTGTTCCACCTTGTGATGTCATCATGTGGTGATACAGGAAGTGCTCCGCTGCGTTTTTAAACTCCACACATCTTCATTTCTCGAATCATTTGGATTGGATTGATTTCACTCCTGGAATTGCCAATTTTCACTGAACTAAAGGTGAACTGAGCTGTTCAAAACTACTACCACTTGATGACATCACAAGGCTCAGTGGTTAGAGCATTGGTCTCCCAACCCGAAGGTCGGAGGATCGAGTCCAGCTCGGACCAAGTTCTGTTGTTGTGTCCTTAGGCAAGACACTTCACCCACATTGCCTAGTATGAAAGTAGTGTGTGTGTGAATGATCGGTGGGGGTCGGAGGGGCCGATGGTGCAAACTGGCAGCGTTGCTTCCGTCAGTCTACCCCAGGGCAGCTGTGGCTACAATAGTAGCTTACCATCACCAAGTGTGGAGTGAACGAATAATGACTTCAGTGTAGCGCTTTGAGAGGCTTTGATAAAGCGCATTACAAGTGTAAGGCATTATTATTATTATTAAGGTGGAACAGAGCGTTTTGAACTTAACGCAGGATTACTTAAACATGTGAGAATGAAACAAAACACAACTCCAGGTCTGTTTTTTGAGGAGGAAACATTAGAACATGACTTAATGCTGAATACAGTCCATTTTGTGTAATACAGCACCGTTAAAGCTTCAGTGTGTAACTTTTCTGCCAAAAAATAAACTCATCGACTAAAGTAATACCTACTTTTTTTCATTATGGATGTTTTTATTGCGCTGAAACTCATGCGTCCTCACTCTGAAGGGGCTCGCATCTCCACAAACCTGACTCATAACTGGACATTTCAGGTGAAAAAGCGAGTGTGGTGCTCTCATCGGGTTCTCCCTGCACACAGACACTGAGGCGAGGGGATGAAGTGTCTTGCCCATGGACACAATGTCAGCGTTCATGTGTGGGAGCTGGAATCGCACGAGAGCAAAATGAGACTCGTGAGACTCGTTTTCTGGTGTTTAAATTTGGATTGGACAAAAATAGAAAAAAGAACAACGACAACGTGACGTCACACAGGAGCAGGACGACGTCTGGACTCACCGTGTCGTTTCTGTTTCTTTAAGGGACAGAAGAAGAATCAAGAAAGAGGAAAGAACGACACGATAATAAAATAAAGTGACGATACTACATTCATCACCATGGTAACAGCTGTCAGTCAAACACAAGCAACAGATTCATTCATAAAGACAGGACGATTATAGTGACAGCGTCACATGTGAAGAGAAGTATTTGTGTTTAGTACCACCTGGTTTAGACCTGGTTTAGTCCTGGTTTAGTCTTGGTTTAGTCCAAGTTTAGTCCCGGTTTAGTCCTGGTTTAGTCCTGGTTTAGTCCTGGTTTAGTCCAGGTTTAGTCCAGGTTTAGTCCTGGTTTAGTCCTGGTTTAGACCTGGTTTAGTGATAGTTTAGTCCTGGTTTAGTCCCGGTTTAGTCCCGGTTTAGTGATAGTTTAGTCCTGGTTTAGTCCTGGTTTAGTCCTGGTTTAGTCCTGGTTTAGTACTGGTTTAGTCCCGGTTTAGTCCTGGTTTAGTGATAGTTTAGTCCTGGTTTAGTCCCGGTTTAGTCCCGGTTTAGTGATAGTTTAGTCCTGGTTTAGTCCTGGTTTAGTCCTGGTTTAGTCCTGGTTTAGTGATAGTTTAGTCCTGGTTTAGTCCTGGTTTAGTCCTGGTTTAGTCCTGGTTTAGTCCTGGTTTAGTCCTGGTTCAGTCTCAGTCTTGTCGCTGTATCTTTAAGTGTCATTTCGAGCTGTAGAAACTTCAGGGCTGAAAAATGCACATGTGTTTTGAGTCTGGACTCACCGTAGTCCAACATGAGGTTCACGCTCCAGCTGCAGTTTGAGAAAAACAGCTCCTCCTGACGCCTCCGAACGGGACCGAGGTCTGGACCGAGGTCTGGACTCAGTCTGGACTCAGTCTGGACTCAGTCTGGACTCAGTCTGGACTCAGGGTGGACTCACGACTCTCTCTAGACTCATGTTTAAATACTTCCTTTATACTGTGTGTGCTGCCCCATGTGTGTCCCTCCTCTTTTCTCTCTCTCCTCCTCTCTCTTTCTCCCAGCCCCTCCTCTCTCTTTCCTCTCACTTTCCCTTTCCTTCCTCTCTCTTTTCTCTGTCTCTCTCTTCCCCCTCTCTCCCTCCTCTCTCTCGTCTCTTTCCCTCCTCTCTCTCACATTATCTCCTCCCCCCTCTCTCCCTCCTCTTTCCCTCCCTTCTTTCCTCTCTTCCCTCTCTCTCTCACACTGTTTTACATCAAACTTAACCTCCCCAAACCTCTGATCTTTTCCCGTGTGGCTCCAAAACGAAACAGCCCAGAACCACCCCTCCTTTAGCCCGGCCCAGAGTCACGCCTCCTTTACCCCGGCCCAGAGTCACGCCTCCTTTACCCCGGCCCAGAGTCACGCCTCCTTACCCCGGCCCAGAGTCACCCCTTCTTTACCCCGGCCCAGAGTCTCTCCTCCTTTACACCGGCCCAGAGTCACACCTCCTTTACACCGACCCAGAGTCACGCCTCCTTTACCCCGGCCCAGAGTCACCCCTCCTTTACCCCGGCCCAAAGTCTCTCCTCCTTTACACCGGCCCAGAGTCACGCCTCCTTTACCCCGGCCCAGAGTCACGCCTCCTTTACCCCGGCCCATAGTCTCTCCTCCTTTACCCCGGCCCAGAGTCACCCCTCCTTTACCCCGGCCCAGAGTCTCTCCTCCTTTACCCCGGCCCAGAGTCTCTCCTCCTTTACCCCGGCCCAAAGTCTCTCCTCCTTCAGCCCGGCCCAGAGTCTCACCTCGTTTAGCCCGGCCCAGAGTCTCTCCTCCTTCAGCCCGGCCCAGAGTCTCACCTCCTTTAGCCCGGCCCAGAGTCACGCCTCCTTTACCACGGCCCAGAGTCACGCCTCCTTTACCCCGGCCCAGAGTCTCTCCTCCTTTGCCCCGGCCCAGAGTCTCACCTCCTTTAGCCCCGCCCAGAGTCTCACCTCCTTTAGTCTGGCCCAGAGTCTCTCCTCCTTTAGTCTGGCCCAGAGTCTCTCCTCCTTTACCCCGGCCCAGAGTCACGCCTCCTTTACACTGATGACATCACACTGATGACATCACACTGATGACATCACACTGGGAGAATTCTGTCCAAAAGTTCAGCACAATTTACACAAGAAACATTTTTCTTTTTTTTTTTCCACTTTTTTTTCTTTTTTTTGGTCAAATTATTATCTCTGTGACATTGCAGGAGTTTTTTTTTGTTTTTTTTTCCTGTTCTAGGCTGTGATGATGTCATACTCCCACATGGGGGCGCAACAGACACTTTTCTGTTACACTATTAAATAAACTATTAAAATAACTGTTAAACTATTAAAGGTCAATTCACAAATGTTGAACCTGATCATTTCTATTTGTCTAGTCCCAAGAACAACAAAAATATGTATTTTTTATCTGTGTTAAATATGATTGAGAGTGAACAGAGAGAACAAACCCACAAGAGAAGAGAAAAAAAACCCCACGAGACGAGAGAACAAACCCACAAGAGGAGAGAAGAAACCCACAAGAGGAGAGAAGAAACCCCACAAGAGGAGAGAACAAACCCACAAGAGGAGAGAAGAAACCCCACAAGAGGAGAGAACAAACCCACAAGAGGAGAGAAGAAACCCCACAAGAGAAGAGAACAAACCCACAAGAGGAGAGAACAAACCCACAAGAGGAAAGAACAAACCCCACAAGAGGAAAGAACAAACCCACAAGAAGAGAGAACAAACCCCACAAGAAGAGAGAACAAACCCCACAAGAGGAGAGAACAAACCCACAAGAGGAGAGAACAAACCCACAAGAGGAAAGAACAAACCCCACGAGACGAGAGAACAAACCCGCAAGAGGAGAGAACAAACCCATAAGAGGAGATGATGGAAAAGTATTTAACAGGGATGAAAACAAAGGTGGAGATCGATGGAGGTACTGAGACAAGTGAAAGTCAAATCTAAGACGAGGAAGTACAACAAAGTGTATTTAGCTCTGGGCTTCACCGTCACTACGGTGGGAGACGAGGGCCATGTCCCAATTTGTCAAAGTGCCTTTAAATGCGCCGCTCAAATGCTGCATTTAAGTCGGGCGGGTACTTCGACCCGCACTTTGAACTTTGGCGAATTGGGACACGGCCGAGGAAAGACCGGTGTGTCCACTGTGTCTAAACATGTTGGTACTGGACAGCATGAAGCCAAATAAACTAAGTCACTTAAGGACATTACAGCCCAATCACACTGATGAGCCGCTGGAGTTTTTCAGCGAAACCAACCATCATCCCACTTTTTTAATGTCACTTCAGGAAACCAGCGAGCTCTGTAATATATATTGATAAATATTTATTTGTTTTGTTTTTGTTTTGTTGTTATATAGTACTTACAACAATTTTATAGACAATTTGTACTATTATAGTTGCGACGGAGAGTAGGGGGGCGAAAGTTTTTCTTCTTCGTAGGGGAGATTGGCTGAGGGACTGTAGACCATTGTGTTCCGTGTCCTGATTGGCTGAGGGGCTGTAGACCATTGTGTTCTGCGTCCTGATTGGCTGAGGGGCTGTAGACCATTGTGTTCTGCGTCCTGATTGGCTGAGGGGCTGTAGACCATTGTGTTCTGCGTCCTGATTGGCTGAGGGACTGTAGACCATTGTGTTCTGCGTCCTGATTGGCTGAGGGGCTGTAGACCATTGTGTTCTGCGTCCTGATTGGCTGAGGGGCTGTAGACCATTGTGTTCTGCGTCCTGATTGGCTGAGGGGCTGTAGACCATTGTGTTCTGCGTCCTGATTGGCTGAGGGACTGTAGACCATTGTGTTCTGCGTCCTGATTGGCTGAGGGGCTGTAGACCATTGTGTTCTGTGTCCTGATTGGCTGAGGGGCTGTAGACCATTGTGTTCTGCGTCCTGATTGGCTGAGGGGTTGTAGACCATTGTCAATCCATCTCCTCGGTGCCATGTCTCCTGTTCAGTACAAAATGTGTTCAGCCAAATTTGCAGGTAAATGTTCGATCAACACTACGGCAGAGCGGTGCCAAGACGAAGAGAAATGATCAGAGGAATCAGTATTCATGAATTAAAGAAGAGAGAAATGTGAGAAAATGTTTGTGTCTGTCTGAGAAAAGTGTATAAATAAATAATTGTAAAAAATAAAGCTGACTACTTTGTGGATTTCGCATATTCCGGGTTATTTTCCGAACATAGCCCTCACGTTAAAAGAGGGACCAATGTTTATATATAATAGAAAGGCGTACATGGAGTTTTTAGAATCAGAAGAAGTTTTATTGCCATTGTCAGTGAGCAAAGCACACAGACTAGGAACTTACTTTGGTGATAAAGTGCACATAGAAACACACACCAAAAAAAAAAAAAAAACACTGAATAAATACAAATACAAATGCACAAAGTTAAAAAAGATATGTTTAAAATAAAATAAAATATGTAGGAGGTAGAAAATATGTACAACAGCAGCATCAGAACAACAGTGCACCATGGGTTATTTAGTGACCAGTGTTATAAAGTGTCCATTTTAGTGCAGATATTATAAAGTGTTCATGAGAGAAACAACAGAGGGGAAGAAACTGTTCTTGTGACGAGAGGTTCTGGTCCTGATGGACCGTAGCCTCCTGCCAGAGGGAAGTGGCTGAAATAGTCCATGTCCAGGGTGAGAAGTGTCAGCTGCTATACGACCTGCTCCACCCGAGTCCTGGAGGCGTACAGGTCCTGGAGAGATGGAAGGCTGCAGCCAATCACCTTCTCAGCAGAGCACAATGTGCTGCAGTCTCTGTCTGTCCCTGGCAGTGGCCCCAGCGAACCACACAGTGATGGAGGAGGTGAGGATGGACTCAGTGATGGCCGTGTAGAACTGCACCATCATCTGGACAGGCAGCTTGTCTTTCCTCAGCTGCCACAGGAAGTACATCCTCTGCTGGGCTTTCTTGATGAGGGAGCTGATGGTCGGCTCCCACTTGAGGTCCTGGGTGATGCAGGTGCCCAGGAAGCGGAAGGAGTCCACGGTGGTGATGGGGGAGTCAGTCAAGGCGAGGGGAGGCAGGGGGGCTGTGACTTTCCTGAAGTCCACAATCATTTCCACTGTCTTCTGGGCGTTGAGCTCCAGGTTGTTGCTGCTTCACCAGGACACCAGCCGATCCACCTGCCTCCTGTAGACAGACTCATCCCCGTCCGAGATGAGCCCGATGAGGGTGGTGCCATCCGCAAACTTGACCAGTTTGACAGAGTCGTGGCTGGAGGTGCAGCAGTTGGTGTACAGGGAGAAGAGCAGGGGGGAAAGTACACAGCCCTGTGGAGATCCTGTGCTGATTGTCCGAGTGTCCGAGACATTCTTCCCCAGCCGCACACGCTGCCTCCGGTCCGTCAGGAAGTCAGTGATCCACCTGCAGGTGGAGTCAGGCACGTTGAGCTGAGCGAGCTTGTCCTGGAGCAGAGCAGGGAGGATGGTGTTGAACGCAGAGCTGAAGTCCACAAAGAGGATCCTGGCGTAGGTTCCCGGGGAGTCCAGATGCTGGAGGATATAGTGAAGGGCCAGGTTAATGGCGTCGTCCACAGACCGAGTGGCTCTGTAGGTGAACTGCAGAGGGTCCAGGAGGGGGGAGGTGAAGGACTTGAGGTGGTGCAGGAACAGGCGCTCAAATGACTTCATGACTACAGACGTCAGCGCCACAGGTCTGTAGTCATTAAGTCCAGTGATCCTGGGCTTCTTGGGGACAGGGACAATGGTGGACAGCTTGAAGCAGGTTGGGACGTGACATGACTCCAGGGAGGTGTTAAAGATGTCTGTGAAGACAGGAGCCAGTTCCTCAGCACAGTGTCTAAGGGTGGATGGAGAGACACCATCCGGGCCCGGGGCTTTGCAGGGGATTTGCTTCTTGAAAAGCTTCGTCACATCTTTTGTCAGAAGAATTAAGAGTTGAATTTGTTTTCATATTTTCATATTATTCAATAGTATTTTGTGCAGTTGCACACATAGATTATTTGTAAATAAATTAAATGTTATCTTCTACGGAATTACATTGACTATTGACTATCACTTTGATTTAGATTTTATCGTTACTTTGCCCCCCTCCCAGTGCACCTGACTGGGAGGCAGCCATTTTGTTTCCCCGCATCGTTTGCTCCTACTATGGAGCAAACGGTGCCAGCCCCCCCACACCCCCGGACGGACAACATGGTGATGACCCCGCACCCACAACGACCAAGGCACCAGAACAACCCCCAACAAAGAAGTCAAGAAAATATGATAAAGATTTAACCGTATTCCTGGAGTGTGATGGGAAGGAGGTGCCGCCAATGGTCCTGCTGAAAGCGGCTAAGGGCATAGCTGGCAACGTGGTAGCGTTTCGGCAAATAAACAAAGACAAATATGAGCTGATGGTAACGACGATGCAGGCGAAGGGGCGCCTACCGGATGGCTTCCGTGTCGGGGAGACCAAAGTGCACGGGAGAGAGATCACAGCGGATGAGCTGGTCGTCTCCTTCATGGGGCTGCCGGCGTACATCGAGGATGAGGAGATCGTGGCCAAGCTCCTCTCCTGGGGAGTCTCTGCAGTCTCCGAGGTGCGGAGGAGAATGTGGCCCAGGACTGACGTGGCGGACGGCACCAGATTCGTGAGGGTAAGATTTACCGACACAGTACAGTCTCTGCCTTATTCCGTCAGGTTCAACACTGCTGCGGGCCCTGAATACTTCAGGGTGCAGCATGACAGACAGGTGAGGGTGTGTAGGGGGTGTTTGCAGCCCGACCACATGTTTAGGGACTGTCCAGACTTCCTCTGCAGGAACTGCGGGGGACAGGGCCATTACGCGTGGGAGTGCACCGAGCCTAGGGCGCCTAAGTGTGGGGAGTGCCGCATGTTCGCCCACCTGTGCCCGTGCCGGAACACCGACCTCCATGAGGCCCCGGGTGGAGCGGGGCAGGAAGCCACCCCGGCACCCGCGGGACGCGGGGGAGAGCCCCCGGCGGGGCTCTCGCCTGGGCTCTCGCCTGGGCTCTGCGGGACTGGGGCGGGAGAGGAGTAGGCTCAGGGTCTGTCAGCGGTGCGAAAGACACAACAGTCGAGCGACACAAACCTCTTCGCCCGAGATGTGGAGAGCCTGGCAGCGGCTCTCCACGAGCTAGGCATCTACTGCCTAGCCTCGGGCGGGGAGGTGAACTGGTCAAAATCATCGGTGTCGTTCTGCGGCGACATTGCCCCGGCACGCCTCAGCGTGGACATGCGGAGGGCCGACGACCAGTACCGAGTATTGGCCGTCCTGATGGGGAAAGACGAGGTGGTCTGCGCCGAGAAGCAGTGGGAGAAATCCCTGCTGAAGATCGGGCAGACCATCTCAGGGCGCTCACTGTAAAGGGAAAAGTGCTGGTCGTCAACGCCCTCTGTGTCTCCACGCTGGTGCACGAGCTACCGGTGCTCCACCTGCCAGGCAACGTCGCCAACCGACTGAGTGTGGCCCTCAGCCGCTTCATCTGGAAAAGGGAGAGAGCATTGGTGGCGTGCGCGGCTGTCCAGCATCCCCCTGTGGTTCAACCCGGACCTCCTGTCGAGCCCGTCCGCCCCTCGGGAGTACATGAGGAGTGAGAACTTCGAGAGAGCGGGGTTCGTCCGGGTCGGTGACTTGCCCTGAAGCGCCCCCGGACGACCTCTATGTCGAAGTCGCCGGTGGCGCTTTGCGGCCGCCGGCCTAACCTTACGACGGACCCCGGTCTCCAACATGGCCTTCCGTTTTGCCCTGAGCATCGGAGTCAAATGGGGGTTCCTCCTCGGGGAAGGCTCTCCGCTCCGTGGCGCGCCGGCCCCTGGGGGTAGTGCCCCGGAGCCGGGGGCGGGGGAAGTCAACTCCCCTGCCGCCGGCTTTGATTTTGACGTTTGGGTGGGCAGGACCGTGTGGAAGAAGCTGACCGAGATGAACACCCGAGCCTGTTACAGAGTGCTGATCCCTGGAGTCTTCAGACGTCCCGCGGCAGAACACAAATGGTCACAGACATTCCCCTCGCACGACATTGCATCCATCTGGGCCTACACATTCGAATGGTTTACACCACACATAGTCTGTAAATTTGAATTCAAATTGAAACACAGACTGATTTTTCACGTGCATACAGTTACACGCCATCAGCCCCACGGTGTACGGCAGATACTGCCCAGTGTGCAGTGAATCCCCTGAGACTCTCATACATCTTTTTTGCGAATGTGGTGCCGCATGCCGCTTCTGGGTCCGGGTCCAGGACCTCCTCGCACCGGAGGCTGGACTGGAGCCTCCCACCGGCGGCGGCCCTGGGAGGGGACGACCAAGAGCACTAGTCTCTCCTGTTCGGGGTCGGAAGGGGTGCCCCGGGGCCGACCACCGCCCCAGCGCCGTGGCCGTTGTCACCACAGCTGACCGTCAGCTCGTCGGCGGAACCTACCACAGCCCAGCTGCCGCCGCTCCAGCCGCTCCAGCTGCCCCGGCCGACCATCGCCCGGACCCTCGCGCGGCAGGCCAGGTGCTCCCCCATCACACTCCGGGACACCCACCGAACCACCCAGATCACCGCACCCCAGACCACTGTACCCCAAACCACCCATCGAACAATCGCACCCCAGATCATCGCACCCCAGACCCACGTCCTCCGGAACATCACCACCATCAACGCCCGCCCGACCGTCCACCTGATCACCCATCCAGACCCGACCTACACCATCTTTTTTGTCAGAAACCTCCACCTGTACGATCAGCGCACCGCACCCCATTGGACTCTATTCACGGACCGTCTCACCACCCACCTCCGACACCTTCACATAGCCATCCCCCACCGCTTCAACAAGACCCTGCTCCCCCGCAATACCCTCATCACCGTCACCCCCCAAGGACATTTGGACTTTCATTTTGTGAAAAGTGTGAAATAAGTATGAATAACTGTACACAACACAGGACAATTAATCACTAATTAAGTGTTAACTAAGGTGGTAATTAAGTAGTTATTAAGCCTGAATCATTATTAAGTGTCTGTTCATTATTAATTAAGTGCTTGTTCATGCTTTATTAAGGTAAATAGGGTGTAGTTATAAAGTGTTACTCAGATCTCTGTGTGCGTTACCATGGATACAACCTGAACATCATGTGGTGTTATTGCAGTTTTTATCTCTGAGCTCACATTTTCAGAGTCTGTCCCTCCATGTCCTACACATTTTTATACTTCACTTTTGTCTCCAGTTTGAGACGGTCACTCTCCCTTTGAGTTTCATTAAATGTATAATCTGATCCTCGGTGTCGGCCGTGTTCACCTTCTACACTTTGATGAGGTCATAGTTTCAGGTGGAGGGCGGGGCTTATATAACTCTATGGGAGAGTCTCTGTTTTTGAAAGAAATCTCCAAACTTCTGCTCCACAAATGTTGAACCTTCTCATTATTAGTTTGGGCTCCACAAACTCGTCATATTAATCTTGTGGTTTAAAGTCCTTTGACGACTCTCACGTCTTTGGGCTTGAATAATGGCTCCACTTTATGAAGATATTGTGAAAAACTCATGTGACTTTTGTAATAGAGAGATATGAACCATAAACCAGGTCCACACATCTGACAGTGACACAGAGAAGTCCACCTGAGAATTCTGACTGTCTCAGGTTCAACTAGAGGGATTCTTACAGCTCACACTTTGTCTTTGAACTTTTGTCTTTTATTTGTGGCTGAAAACACAATAAGACTCAAACTTGACATGGTTTTATCTGAGTTCATGGTTTAGTTTGTTTGGTGTGGCTCCGGTCGACTTCTCCAAGTTGAATAAAGGTTGATAAAAGAACCACATGTACTAATGACTCTGGTCTACACCACTGTGTCTCCTCCTCCTTCTGATTGGACAAAAACACTGCCTCAGAACATACAAATACAACATACTTTCTTATGGGAGGATTGAACCAATCAAACAAACAAGGACCAAAGTAGCACATATACAGACTGTTCACTTACTGCATGTGGAGCCTGTTTATGAGTTTGTAAAGTTCAGATTGAAACACAGTGATTTGTTCAGTACAGACACTAGTGTGAGGCTGATGTCTGCACTTTGTCTTTGAGGAAATAAAACATTAGAAAAGAAATCTCTGGTCAAATGACGTCAAAATATAATCAACATTTACAAAGTGATTTTTGTACAGATTTGACTGTTGTATTTTACACAGAGGAGGGTGAGTCTGTCACAGACACTGAGGAGTCAAACCAGAGCCAAAACCCAGGGAACAGAGGCTCAGTGAAGGTGGTGTTGAAGGTGTGGAGGTGGGTCAGTTGGTCAGAGGAGACTGTGTAGAAGGACAGAGAGCCAGCAGGACAGTCCACAAACACTGAGACTGTCCCAGAAGAGGAGGAGCAGGGATGAGGGAGGGGGGTGGGTTTGTTATTATGATGAACACAGAAACCACGTTCAGAACACTTCAGACTCCAGGACTGATCATTGTGTCCAAACAAACTGTCATTACTGTCTCCTTTCCTTCTGATTCTTCTGTAAGACACTGATATATAAACCCCTCCACTCCACTGGACCTCCCAGTAACAGCGACCAGTCAGACCAGTGGAACACAGGATCTGAGACCAGTTCTCAAATCTGTCCTGATGATCTGGATACAGCTGCTTCTCTGTCACACGTGTCACCTTCTTGTTGTTGTCAGACAGTTTGAGGTTTATCTGAGCTGTGTTTGGATCCAGAGTGAGATCACAGAAATCTGATGGAGAGAAGACACAACACAGCAGCAGTTAGTCCCATGTGAGACACACATTTAATTATAGTTTAATATGGAAAAATCTATTCATGAAAGATGGATTTAAAGTCAAATATTTACGATGAATGTATTTTTTTATTATTATTATGGTTTTATTAATGAATTATTGCAGTCTTATATTTGGCTAATGTTTCTTTTATTTTCAGTGTAAAACTTGAGTTTGTTGCTGCAGTGACAAAGTGCAGCTCCAGTCTCTGACGTCACTCCACACATTCCTACACTCCTCTGTCTCCATGACACAGACTTTCTCCTTTAAAATGTCTCTATATGAATCCACAGTCACTTGTGCTTGTGTGTAGACAGTCCTGAGTCCAACAGCTGAGCCTGTGTCAGTGTGGCTCCAGGGCTCCTCCTTTGCTCCTCCTTGCTCCTCCTTTGCTCCTCCTTTGCTCCTCCTTTGCTCCAGCAGCAGTAGATCTGATGGGGCTTGGTGCTCCTCCTTTGCTCCCAGCAGCAGTAGTTCTGATGGGGCTTGGTGCTCCTCCTTTGCTCCAGCAGCAGTAGTTCTGATGGGGCTTGGTGCTCCTCCTTTGCTCCAGCAGCAGTAGTTCTGATGGGGCTTGGTGCTCCTCCTTTGCTCCAGCAGCAGTAGTTCTGATGGGGCTTGGTGCTCCTCCTTTGCTCCAGCAGCAGTAGTTCTGATGGGGCTTGGTGCTCACAGGGGCTGAGACATGTGGCTCTGTGTTTCAGGAGCTTGTTCACAGCTTCTGTCCTTTTGCCAGTGTTTGTGTGATATCTGTTGTTGTTCTAGTGATGAGGAGGACTGGCAGCAGAGGCACAGCTCAGAGGAGAACAGGGGATTGGTTTAAATCCACTGTCTCCAGAAGAAGAATGAAGATCACTGTTGTACATGTTTGAGCTGAAACATGAGTGCAGTTACACAGCTCCAGACTGGACTCTTCAGGATCTGCTTCTGGAGTCAGTCGTGGACACAGCTGTGGACCTCACAGTCTGAGTCTCTCACACAACAATATATCTTCTATGTGAGGCTCCTGGGACCATTTTATACATTTAAATAAGTGTCTGTTTCAAATGGAGTAAAATCAACACTTACACTTTCTGAGTCCTGGTGTTAACCACTGAGCTCCAGCATAGTCCAGTCTGAAACACACGACATCAGACTGAAACACACGACATCAGACTGAAACACACGACATCAGACTGAAACACACGACATCAGACTGAAACACACGACATCAGACTGAAACACACGACATCAGACTGAAACACGCGACATCAGACTGAAACATCAGACTGAAACACACGACATCAGACTGAAACACACGACATCAGACTGAAACACACAACATCAGACTGAAACACATGACATCAGACTGAAACACATGACATCAGACTGAAACACACGACATCAGACTGAAACATCAGACTGAAACACACGACATCAGACTGAAACACACGACATCAGACTGAAACACACAACATCAGAATGAAACACATGACATCAGACTGAAACACACGACATCAGACTGAAACACACGACATCAGACTGAAACACACGACATCAGACTGAAACACACGACATCAGAATGAAACACATGACATCAGACTGAAACACACGACATCAGACTGAAACACACGACATCAGACTGAAACATCAGACTGAAACACACGACATCAGACTGAAACATCAGACTGAAAAACACACAACATCAGAATGAAACACATGACATCAGACTGAAACACACGACATCAGACTGAAACACACACGACATCAGACTGAAACACACGACATCAGACTGAAACACACGACATCAGACTGAAACACACGACATCAGACTGAAACACACAACATCAGACTGAAACACAGAACATCAGACTGAAACACACGACATCAGACTGAAACACGCGAGATCATACTGAAACACACGACATCAGACTGAAAACACACTACATCAGACTGAAACACATGACATCAGACTGAAACACACCACATCAGACTGAAACACACCACATCAGACTGAAAAACACACCACATCAGACTGAAACACACGACATCAGACTGAAACACACACATATCAGAATGAAACACACGACATCAGACTGAAACACACGACATCAGACTGAAACACACGACATCAGACTGAAACACACGACATCAGACTGAAACACACGACATCAGACTGAAACACACGACATCAGACTGAAACACACGACATCAGACTGAAACACACGACATCAGACTGAAACACACGACATCAGACTGAAACACACGACATCAGACTGAAACACACCACATCAAACTGAAAAACACACCACATCAGACACACACAAGACTGAAACACGACATCAGACTGAAACATAGGACATCAGACTGAAACAAACGACATCAGACTGAACACACGACATCAGACTGAAAACACACGACCTCAGACTGAAACACATGACATCAGACTGAAACACACGACATCAGACTGAAACACATGACATCAGACTGAAACACCCAACATCATACTGAAACACATGACATCAGACTGAAACACACCACATCAGACTGAAACACACCACATCAGACTGAAACACACTACATCAGACTGAAACACATGACATCAGACTGAAAACACACACACATCAGACTGAAACACACCACATCAGACTGAAACACACCACATCAGACTGAAACACACCACATCAGACTGAAAACACACCATATCAGAATGAAACACACGACATCAGACTGAAAAACACACGACATCAGACTGAAACACACACGACATCAGACTGAAACACGCGACATAAGGCTGAAACACACGACATAAGGCTGAAACACACGACATCAGACTGAAAACACACGACATCAGACTGAAACACACGACGACATCAGGCTGAAACACACGACGACATCAGGCTGAAACACGACATCAGGCTGAAACACACGACATCAAACTAAAACATCAGACTGAAACACACGACATCAGACTGAAACACGCGACATCAGACTGAAACATGCGACATCAGACTGAAACACGCGACATCAGACTGAAACACGCGACATCAGACTGAAACACACGACATCAGACTGAAACACGCCACATCAGACTGAAACACGCCACATCAGACTGAAACACGCCACATCAGACTGAAACACACGACATCAGACTGAAACACACGACATCAGACTGAAACATCAGACTGAAACACACGACATCAGACTGAAACATCAGACTGAAACACACGACATCAGAATGAAACACATGACATCAGACTGAAACACACGACATCAGACTGAAACACACGACATCAGACTGAAACACACGACATCAGACTGAAACACACGACATCAGACTGAAACACACAACATCAGACTGAAACACAGAACATCAGACTGAAACACACGACATCAGACTGAAACACGCGAGATCATACTGAAACACACGACATCAGACTGAAACACACTACATCAGACTGAAACACATGACATCAGACTGAAACACACCACATCAGACTGAAACACACCACATCAGACTGAAACACACCACATCAGACTGAAACACACGACATCAGACTGAAACACACCATATCAGAATGAAACACACGACATCAGACTGAAACACACGACATCAGACTGAAAACACTGAAACACACGACATCAGACTGAAACACACGACATCAGACTGAAACACACGACATCAGACTGAAACACACGACATCAGACTGAAACACACGACATCAGACTGAAACACACGACATCAGACTGAAACACACCACATCAAACTGAAACACACCACATCAAACTGAAACACACCACATCAGACTGAAACACACGACATCAGACTGAAACATAGGACATCAGACTGAAACAAACGACATCAGACTGAAACACACGACATCAGACTGAAACACACGACCTCAGACTGAAACACATGACATCAGACTGAAACACACGACATCAGACTGAAACACATGACATCAGACTGAAACACCCAACATCATACTGAAACACATGACATCAGACTGAAACACACCACATCAGACTGAAACACACCACATCAGACTGAAACACACTACATCAGACTGAAACACATGACATCAGACTGAAACACACCACATCAGACTGAAACACACCACATCAGACTGAAACACACCACATCAGACTGAAACACACCACATCAGACTGAAACACACCATATCAGAATGAAACACACGACATCAGACTGAAACACACGACATCAGACTGAAACACACGACATCAGACTGAAACACGCGACATAAGGCTGAAACACACGACATAAGGCTGAAACACACGACATCAGACTGAAACACACGACATCAGACTGAAACACACGACATCAGGCTGAAACACACGACATCAGGCTGAAACACACGACATCAGGCTGAAACACACGACATCAAACTAAAACATCAGACTGAAACACACGACATCAGACTGAAACACGCGACATCAGACTGAAACATGCGACATCAGACTGAAACACGCGACATCAGACTGAAACACGCGACATCAGACTGAAACACACGACATCAGACTGAAACACGCCACATCAGACTGAAACACGCCACATCAGACTGAAACACGCCACATAAGACTGAAAACACACGACATCAGACTGAAACACGCGACATCAGACTGAAACACATGACATCAGACTGAAACACACGACATAAGACTGAAACACGCGACATAAGACTGAAACACGCGACATAAGGCTGAAACACACGACATCAGACTGAAACACGCGACATCAGACTGAAACACACGACATCAGACTGAAACACACGACATAAGACTGAAACACGCGACATAAGGCTGAAACACACGACATAAGGCTGAAACACACGACATCAGACTGAAACACACGACATAAGACTGAAACACGCGACATAAGGCTGAAACACACGACATAAGGCTGAAACACGCCACATCAGACTGAAACACGCCACATCAGACTGAAACACGCCACATCAGACTGAAACACGCCACATAAGACTGAAACACACGACATCAGACTGAAACACGCGACATCAGACTGAAACACATGACATCAGACTGAAACACACGACATAAGATGAAACACACGACATCAGACTGAAAACACGCGACATCAGACTGAAACACACGACATCAGACTGAAACACACGACATAAGACTGAAACACGCGACATAAGGCTGAAACACACGACATAAGGCTGAAACACACGACATCAGACTGAAACACACACACAACATCAGACTGAAACACGCGACATCAGACTGAAACACACGACAACAGACTGAAACACACGACATCAGACTGAAACACACGACATCAGACTGAAACAAACGACAACAGACTGAAACACACGACAACAGGCTGAAACACGCGACATCAGACTGAAACACGCGACATCAGACTGAAACACACGACATCAGACTGAAACACACGACATCAGACTGAAACACACGACATCAGACTGAAACACGCGACATCAGACTGAAACACACGACATCAGACTGAAACACACGACATAAGACTGAAACACGCGACATAAGGCTGAAACACACGACATAAGGCTGAAACACACGACATCAGACTGAAACACACAACATCAGACTGAAACACGCGACATCAGACTGAAACACACGACAACAGACTGAAACACACGACATCAGACTGAAACACACGACATCAGACTGAAACAAACGACAACAGACTGAAACACACGACAACAGGCTGAAACACGCGACATCAGACTGAAACACGCGACATCAGACTGAAACACACGACATCAGACTGAAACACACGACATCAGACTGAAACACACGACATCAGACTGAAACACACGACATCAGACTGAAACACACATACTAGTCTCATACACACACATTAGGGTTTGGGCCCTCTGTGTAGGGGGCGGGGCCTCTGTGTAGGGGCAGGGCCTCTCTGTAGGGGGCGGGGCCTCTGTGTAGGGGGCGGGGCCTCTGTGTAGGGGGCGGGGCCTCTGTGTAGGGGGCGGGGCCTGTTGTACAGACTGAGCGACAGAGACAAGTCTCAGCTCCATCTGAGTTTTTAAATGATCCACAAAGACCCAGGAATCAGTGAGAAACAGCCGCTAAAGTCTTCAAACCCAGAGTGGATCAATAAATAAGTGAATATGTGCGCGGGGAGTGAGCCATGGAGTTTTCAGCACTGTAACGTGTGGTAGTGGTCAGGCAGAGAGCGCTAGCTACAGCCATTAACATGTGCTCTGGGACAGAAGAAGAACAAGACTTGTAGATTTACTCTGATATTTGGTTTATTCCACATTTATAAACCAAACAATGCCAGGTCTCCACGGCAACAAGAATCAGACATGAAAGAGATGAGTCCGTTTTATACCTGTACCACACATTACTTGAGCTGTAGAGCCACAGGTGTGTGTCCCATAAACACAGCACTGAACAAGTGATGACCTGTGACCTTACAGTACATTACAAATAGAGAGGCGCCACCATATGGTGCTATCAGGTACTACAACACAAATACACTGGTAATACTGACTGTTACAGCACGTGTCAGAGATGTGGACTTTAAATACTACTAAAACACACAGATTTACTTCACAATAATCCAGGACTGGATCTACCAGAACTGAACCAGGACTAAACCAGGATCATAATGAGCAGAAAGGAGCAGCAGACACAGGACGAGCACAGGACTTAGGTGTATGTCTGTATATATCTCCTCATCCTCAACACGTGCTCAGGTTAGAGACCCAGTCCCGTCAGAACCCCACCCTGAGTCCTGCACAGTGACCCTCAGATCCAGACTGAGACCAGGAGAAGGACCAGGTCTAAACCCAAGATCCAGGACTCAGCCGAACCCCATCTAGCTCTGGTACAGTCCTCACACCTCTGTCTATAAGGCTCAACAGAGGAAATATACAGGGATAAATACTATTACTACAAATACTACCACAAATATTCAGGTTTGTTCACCTTAGTTCATTTGAGCTGAAAGAGAAAACATTGAACTTTGTGACAGTTTTCGATTATTGTGAGTCGGAGTAATCACAGAAATATGAACCATAAACCAGGTCCAACATCTGGACCAAAGCAGATGCAGCTGGGAGTGGCCTGAGGGTTGGTGGTTCCTCTGCCTTTGTGCCTAATGGCCTCACCTCCAGTGTGCTGCTGTGTGTGTGGTTCTGCCTTTGACAGACAGCAGGGGGCAGTCTCACCTAACAGACAGCAGGGGGCGCTGGTCCTGTAGAGCGGTCAGGAGCTCTGCTGAGGGTCCTGGATGGTTGTAGCTCAGGTCTAACTCTCTCAGGTGGGAGGGGGCGGAGCTCAGAGCTGAGGCCAGAGCAGCCCCGCCCCTCTGTGACACCAGACATCCAGACAGCCTAAAGACACAGCATTACACTCATGTGGACACAAGGGGGCAGAGTGCATCATGGGAGCTCCTCACCTGAGAGTCTCCAGTCTGCAGGGGGCGCTCTTCAGTCCAGAACACAGCAGCTCCACTCCTGAGTCCTGGAGGTCGTTGTGACTGAGATCCAGGTGTGTGAGACTGGAGGAGCTGAAGACTGAGGCCAGAGGCCCACAGCTGTGAGGGGACAGTCCACAGAGGGACAGACTGAGGAGACAAGATGAAACTGTCACTGACAACATCTGACCATGTCCATCCAGTTCCCCCTGTTTTTTTTTTTTTTCCGTGCAACCACAATAAAGGTCTAACTTCCTAATCTCTAACACACAGTTTGCATGTTAGAATCAGAAAATAAAGATTTACTCCTTTACTGCTGGACCAGTGCCTCCAGAGCTGTTCTGAGACTCACCTAAGAGTCTCCAGTCTGCAGGGGGCGCTCTTCAGTCCAGAACACAGCAGCTCCACTCCTGAGTCCTGGAGGTCGTTGTGACTGAGATCCAGGTGTGTGAGACTGGAGGAGCTGAGGACTGAGGCAGAGGCCCACAGCTGTGAGGGACAGTCCACAGAGGGACAGACTGAGGAGACAGAGGGACATTAGAGACTAGAACCACCACACAAGAGTTTAAGTCTCAGTCTATGTGGCCGGTGCTGGGCTTGTTTGACTCCAGACGTGAGAGATGTGAGAGGGGCGTGGCTGAAGGGAGCTCCGCCCCCTCACATCTGTCCCATCTGACACAGAGAGACTCTGTGTCTCTGTGAGGAGCGGTCAGGGGCCCACACTTCCTGTGCAGTGAGTCGTTTGTTTCAGTTTTGTTTCATCGTGGGGGACAAAGCACCATTACTGTTAATTCTCGTGGCCCTTTTCAAAAACAAAACCTTCTGCTCTGACAAACTGCAGAATGGGGGACTTAGTGTGAAAATGTTTTTAAAATGACAAAGCACTAACTCTGAACAAACCCCAAAACCTGACCTGTCCAGAGCATCAGAGAGTTCAGCTGATTTTTAGACATAAATGATGCATTGAACTGGACATTTTACTTGAAGTAAATAATTGAACATAGAAACTGTACAGGCTGTTGTTTGATGCAGAGTTTTAAGTATAGATGAGATCTCACCAACTTAAGTAAAATATAATCCTCGGGGACAAACCCTCCAGCCCTCTACACATTTACATCATTTGTGTGTCGCCACACTGAAAAAGAGGACTGGAGGATTATTAATGGGCTGTTGCATTTCAAGTTCTCCCCGTAGATTTCAGAGCCCCACTCCACCCCTGAATTTAACCCAAAATGAGACTAATAAAAAAGTCCCATATCTTGATGTTAGTTTTATCAAATGTTGTTTTCTAACGCGACTACCAACAGGTTATGTAATAATAGTGAATAATATTAACCCCTCTGACCTGAGCTGGTCCAGTTTACAGTGAGGACTCTTCAGACCAACAGACAACATCTCCAGCCCTGAGTCCTTCAAGTCGTTGAGACTGAGATCCAGGACTGTCAGACTAGAGGACTGGGAGCTGAGGACTGAGGACAGAGCTTCACAGCTTCTCTCTGACAGGTTACAGCTGCTCAGTCTGGAGAGAGAAAACATTGTTGATGTAGAAGTTGAATCGAACCATCCTCTGTTAAACAAAGTTACTCACAGAGCTTTGTTGGAGGCCTTGACCACTGGCAGCAGCCTCAGGAGAGCCTCCTCTGAAGCAGAGTATTTCTTCAGCTCAAACTGCTCCAGAACTTCTTCTGATGACAGTAAGATGAAGGCCAGAGCTGACCACTGAGCAGGAGACAGTCCACCTTCAGACAGACGTCCTGAACTCAGGTACTGTTGGATCTGCTCCACCAGAGAACGATCATTCAGTTCATTCAGACAGTGGAGCAGGTTGATGCTCCTCTCTGCAGACACATCCTCACCCAGCTTCTTCTTGATGTACTCAGTTGTTTTCTGATGGGTCTGGGAACCACTTCCTGTTTGTTTCATCAGACCTTGTAGAAGGCTCTGATTGGTCGAGAGTGAAAGACCCAGGAGGAAGCGGAGGAGCAGGTCCAGGTGTCCATTTGGACTCTGCAAGGCCTGGTCCACAGCTGTCTGGTAAAACTGGACTGATTTACTGCTACCTGTCAGTGAAGTTTGTTTCTCTGAGAGGAGGTTGATCTTAGAGCTGATGAAGGTCTGATGGACATGAAGAGCAGCCAGAAACTCCTGCACACTCAGATGGATGAAGCAGTAGACCTTGTCCTGGTACAGTACTGGCTCCTCTCTAAAGACCTGTGTGAACACTCCAGAGTACACTGAGGCCGCTGCAGCGTCCAGCCCAGACATCCTCAGGTCACACTCGTAGAAGATCAGGTTTCCTTTCTGCAGCTGCTCAAAGGCCAGTTTTCCCAAAGACTCCACCATCTTCCTGGTCTCTGGACTCCAGTGTGGGTCTGTCTCAGATCCTCCTTCATACTTGATGTTCTTCACTTTGGCCTGAACCACCAGGAAGTGGATGTACATCTGAGTCAGGGTCTTGGGCAGCTCTCCTCTCTCTCTGCTTTTCAACACATGCTCCAGGACTGTGGCAGTGATCCAGCAGAAGATCGGCATGTAGCACATGATGTGGAGACTTCTGGACGTCTTGATGTGGGAGATGATTGTGTCGGCCTCGTCTCTGAACCTCTTCCTGAAGTACTGCTCCTTCTGTGGGTCAGTGAACCCTCTGACCTCTGTCACCATGGAGATGCACCATTCAGGGATCTGATTGGCCGCCGCAGGTCGTGTGGTTATCCAGAGGCGAGCGGAGGGAAGCAGGCTCCCCCTGATGAGGTTTACCAGCAGCACGTGCAGTGAGGAGGACTCTGTGGGGTCGGTCAGGGCCTTGGTTTTGGTGAAGTCCAGAGGAAGTCTGCACTCGTCCAGACCGTCAAAGATGAAGAGCACCTGGAGGTCTTCAAAGCTGCAGAGTTCTGTTTGTGTTTGACTAAAGAAGTGATGAACAAGTGTCACCAAGCTGAAGCTTCTCTCCTTCAGCACATTGAGTGCTCTGAAAGTGAACGGGAACAGCAGCTGTATGTCCTGGTTGGCTTTGCCTTCAGCCCAGTCCAGACTGAACTTCTGAGTGAGCACTGTTTTCCCGATGCCAGCCACTCCCTTTGTCAGCACTGTTCTGATTGGTCCATGTGTGTGAGCTGGGCCTTTAAACATGTCTTCACATGTGATGACTGTCTCTGCTGGGTCTGGTTTCCTGGAGGCTGTTTCCATGTGTCTGACCTCATGTTCCTGGTTGACCTCTGAAGACCCTCCCTCTGTGATGTAGAGCTCTGTGTAGATCTGATTCAGAAGGGTGGGGTTTCCTGCTTTAGTGATGCCCAAACACACACTCAAACTTCTGCTGCAGGTTAGACTTCAGTTTACGTCGATAAACTCCAGAATAACTCCCTGAATGAAGACAACAGATACAGGCCTGAGTCTCAGAGAATATAAAACGACTGTGAGAACCTTGTTAAATGGGTGTTAAATGGTCCTACTGCTCCTCAGACGCTCAGCCAGCTCCTTCTGCTTCATCCTCCTCAGGAAGTTCAGTGTGATCTTCAGAAACAGCCTCACTGCTGCTCCTCTGCTCTTCATTCTCATCCTTCACAGGCTCTAAGCATTCTGGGTAATCTGTACTCAGAACCTTGTGGAGCTTCTTCAGCTCCTTCTGGACAAAAGTGAAGATGTCCTCCTCCAGAAGCTGAACAGACACATTATAAACAACACAAATGCAGTCAGTGTCAGATCTGTGTGGAACAAGTTCTCATCCATCTGAACATTTACAAACTTTAGTGACAGACCTTAAATATGGAGTCCAGCTGTGTCTGATGGTGCTGACCACTGGAGACCTCTGGACCCTGCTGCTCCACTCTGTGAGAGAGACTCATCAAACACTTATGTTCATTTCAACTGTTTTATTCAACACTTGTGTAAACTCACGGCTCTGGGGTAAATGTAATTGGACGGTCCATAGACCTGTCACTCCTGAGGGACTCACAGATGGGACCAGGTTCAGACGGAGGATGTTTCTGGTGGATCCTGAGACACAGAAGAAAACACACTTCAGTCACAGTGACTCTTCTTAACACTTGTGTTCACCTCACTCCAGAATCTATCATCACAGACAATGTGTTTTGGTTCAGTCTGAGGTTTAAATTTCACAAAGTCAAACACAAACAACTATAAACACTGTTTATTGTGAAGACGTCTACTGTACATGTCAGAAGTGGAAACATCACAAAGACTGAACAGTCCATGAAAACAGATGGAGCCAGGAAAAATAAAGAAAGAAAGAAAACACCTGTGTCACACAACTTTAGTCCTGGTTAGTCCTGGTTTATTCCTGGTTTAGTCCTGGTTTAGTCCTGGTTTAGTCCTGGTTTAGTCCCGGCCTCCTGCTGGTCCAGAGTCAGGACTAAACCTGGTGAATCAGTGTTTGAGTTTTGTTCAGTTTAAACCTGGAACATTCTTCCTGAAGATGTGACACAGACTCGACTTTGACGATGTTTAAATCCAGACTCAAACGGTTCTGTTTATCTGTGCATATAAGATTATTTATGTTTGTTTTATTGTGAGTTTAATGTCTTTCTTTTTCTGTAAAGCTCTTTAAATGACTTTGTGGATAAATTGTGTTATAATAAACTTGTCTCTTTTTCTGGACCGTGGCAGTTTTATCTGATTTATTAGTCAGTAACTTTCTTTCTTTCCTGACAGAAGTTTGTCGACTGTTGGCTCTTTAAGTCCATTTTAATCCAGTTTCAGATCAAAAGTGTCTCTGTTGGAGAAACACAGTCGTTAAAGGCCTGTGACTTGAGCAGGTCCAGTGGGTGATGGGTCTGGACTAGGATCTCATAGAAGGACTTTTGTAGGACAAAGACATAAGTGTGTTGCATTTCCTGCTGCTGAGACGAGCATGAAGTTCCTCCTCACAGTCACAGAGTCATCTGCAGCTCTTACACTTATGTTGAGTTTTAATACAAAACAACTCGTCCATATCATTCTAAAAAGGCTGTGAACATAAAGTCCTGACATTATGAGGTGAGTCTGACTTACTCTGGACCATCTTCTCTTTTAAAGTTAGTCCCTCGTCTCATAGAGTCATCACTCTTGACTGAGGCCCTGGCCCCAGGAGCAGGTCTGTGGACACAGATGGAGCAGTGGCTTTAGTCTGAGCTCATGGAGAACAGTGGTGGAGTGTTAGTGATCCTCTCTTACCTGTGAGCTTTTATAGAGGGGGGGGCTCCGTACTCTCTGGTCTCTCTCTGATCCATGCTCAGTCCAGGGTCATGTGATCTCAGACCCTCAGGAGGAGCCGACGCATGAAGCCCACTGCAAAAAGTCCACTCCAAATCAGACATGTGTAAACATGTAAATCCAGACAGAACTTTGTACGACACAAGAAAACCTCACAACTAAATACACCAGAAATAAAGAGAAATAAAAAGACCACTTCAAATGTAATAAAATAGTAAATAATAGAAATGAAAAAGCCACAGAATGAACCAAAAGACACGAACAAAACCAAAGAGAGTCTCATTTTAGTTAAATCCACAGCCCAAAAGTCCAAATCAAAGTCATTTAAAACCATTAAAAACACAATTATGTTTATTCAACAACAAAGTCTATAACCAGGAAATAAACAGGAAATAAACCAGGATGAACCAGATCTGAACTAAATCAGTATTAAGCCAGGACTAAACCAGGTCTAAACCAGGACTAAACCAGGACTAAACCAGGACTAAACCAGGACTAAACCAGGACTAAACTCAGTGTTAAACAGAATCAAACTAGTCAAACCTGAGGAGATCCGAAGAGTCCAAAGTGTCTCAGAGAAAAGTGCGTACCTGAAGTGGTTTGGGAGCATTCTACCTGTAGTGACTCAGAGCTGCTCCTCTATTGGCTGCAGTCCAGGTGGGCGGGGCTCCTCACAGGTGAGTGACAGGAGCCTACCCCTGAGCTCTGTGTCTGTGTCGGCCTCATTTAGTCTGACTCAGCTGAAATGAGCCAGTAGGACACAAATATGGAGGAGAGGAATGCTCCGGTTCTGATCAGGACTAAACCAGGACTAAAGACAAACTCTCCATGATCTGTTCACTATTTACACCCCTGTTATCTACAACTGGGGCCAGTCCAACACTGACACTTGAAACTACTGCATTTATACTTCATGTTCTGTGTAATAGGACCAGTGACTGTTCCACTGTTGATTCTGTAACTTTCTGTCGGTTAAATCAACAGTTTTGATCCGTCCTGTGAGGCCTCTGCTGCTGAGATTTAGAACTGTACAAACTTTTAAAAGTGAATTGAATTAAAGTTATATAACAGTGACTTAACAGTGAATGTCCTGGAGGAAAACAACGTACAACAAGAACCACAGCAAACACAGCGCCACCTGCAGGACTCAGCAGAAGAAAACATGGGAGAGAAAGAAGAAGAAGAAGCAGACGACACAGAGCACAGTGGACTGAGACAAACCACAAATAAATAAAAACATCTAAAAGCTGTGAATCAAAGTGATGCAGAGGAAGCTCGGGGATCTCCTCTGTCTGTTCTTATCTTGAATTTTATGATGAAGCTCCATTGTAAAATAAATAATATAATAATCATCATAAATATCCCTCCATTTTCTTCCACTTTCTCCAGCTCTGAGTCGCGCAGAGGCAGCAGTCTGAGCAGGGACAGAACTTCTCTTTCCACACACACTTCCTCCAGCTCTTCCAGGGGGATCCCAGCCCAGAGACATCGTCCCTCCAGCGTGTCCTGCGTCTTCCCAGAAGAACTTGCCTCCTGTCTCCTTTGTTGTGAGGACATTTTCTACACAAATCATGTGTAAAGACAGTGTTTCCTTCTGCTGAAAGATGAAGTATCATGGACACTTCCCCAGTGTTGAAATCCTCTGGAGGAGCCTGATGAGGAGAGACAGTGGGTTGTACTGGGTGTGTGGACAAAGATTTGGTGGAGAATGTTTATGACACAGGATCCTAATGTTGACTGTAAAAGGTCAGACCTCGTATTAAGATGTGTCCTTTGGATTTGTGTTAACGTCAAGTCTCATTTTATTTTTAGATTGGCTCAGGCCTGACGTGGGCGGGCCGACAGGTGATAGGCCACGAGAGGCCCACAGGAGACAGGTGCAAGGGTTAACAGACTACTCTGTATCAGCTGAATTTAGTTCAGAAATGGGGGTCATTTAATTCATTTTAGATGTGGGAGCTTTCATTTATTGTACAAGCTGCTTTTTAACTCCACCATTTGAGGAGACGACAAACTAAACACACTGAACCAGGGACAACAGCCTGAACTGAACTCCACCCTCCATTTAAACATATTTAGAGAGACTTTACTGGGATGAGTGTAAAAGTGTCTCCCTAATATTAAAACATCTGCATTTATTATTTATTATTATTTATTATTATTCTTTTCCAAGATGGCGCCACGTACGTTCACCCTGGTGATTTCGTGCGCATTTTTTTTCTGGTTTTTGTGTGTTAATCCGGTGTCTGCGTGCTCTTACACCCGTGAAGAGCTACTAAACATCAGAGCAACAACTCCTGCTGATCTACTGCCAGTTTTTTTAGTGCCGGAAGTAGATTTAGTTCACTTTTTAGCTAAAAGAGTGAGACGCAGAAGAAGAGGGAAGCGAGCAGAGGCCTTGGTGCGCCTCCGAAGACGCGGCGCCCGCACGCCCTTACCTGGGATTTTCCTCTCCAACGTTCGCTCACTCTTCAATAAAACAGACGAACTGGCGCTGCTGATGAGGAGAAACAGGGACTTTTCTTCCTCTTGCGTCTTGTGCTTCACGGAGACGTGGCTCAACGAGCGTATCCCGGACTGTGCGCTTCACCTGGAGGGATTCAGCTCCTCCGCGCGGACAGACAACGGGGACTCTCCGGGGGAAAGACGAAAGGTGGAGGTGTCTGTTTCTACATCAACAACGCCTGGTGGATGTGACTGTGATCTCTCAACACTGCTCTCCCGATGTGGAATATCTCTTCATTAACTGTAAACCTTTCTATTCTCCACGTGAGTTCGCTTCATTCATTCTGGAGCTGTTTACATCCCACCGACACGAGGCCCAGCGGCGCTCGCAGATCAGATTCTGAACTTGGAGCGAACCTCTTTAGTCATCATCCTGGGGGATTTTAATAAAGCAAATCTGAGCCAGGAACTACCTAAGTACAAACAGTTTATTAAATGCCCGACGAGAGAGCAGGAGACGCTGGATCATTGTTACTCTACAGTCAGTGGAGCTTACAGAGCCGAGCCTCGTGCTGCTCTGGGATTCTCTGACCACGACATGGTTCACCTCATCCCTGCTACAAACAACGGCTGAAGCTCTCCAAACCTGCTGTGAGGACTTCTAAGAAGTGGACCAGTGAGGCTGTGGAGGAGCTTCGCTCCTGTTTGGACTTTACAGACTGGGACGTGTTCAGGGGCCACAGACAGTTTGGATGAGGACACAGACACTGTGACGTCATACATACAGTTTCTGTGAGGGACAGTATCATTCCATCATGTACCAGGGTGACTTTTAACGACAAACCCTGGTTCACTCCCAGACTGAGGCATTTAAGGAGGGAAAAGGAGAGGGCGTACAAGGCAGAAGATCGTGAGGGCTACAGGCGTTGTAAGTATGCTTTTAGCAAAGAGGTGGAAAAGGCTAAAGCGAAGTACAATACACGTCTGAGGCAGCATTTCTCCACCAACGACTCTACGTCTGTCTGGAGAGGGCTTAGGCAAATCACCAACTACAAGCCCAAAGCCCCTCCCGCTGCGGACAACAAACAACTTGCAGAACAGCTAAACGGCTTTTATGCAAGGTTTGATGTCCCACATCCCTCCCCCTCCTCCATCACCACCATGGACATCACAGCCGAACCCACCTCGGACCCTTCCTCCGCCCCCACTGCCTTCACAGTTTCGGAGCGGGACGTGACTAAGCTTTTCAAGAAGCAAAACCCCCGCAAAGCCCCGGGCCCGGACGGTGTCTCCTTCCACCCTTAGACACTGTGCTGAGGAGCTGGCTCCTGTCTTCACAGACATCTTTAACACCTCCCTGGAGTCGTGTCACGTTCCAACCTGCTTCAAGCTGTCCACCATTGTCCCCGTCCCCAAGAAGCCCAGGATCACCGGACTTAATGACTACAGACCTGTGGCGCTGACGTCTGTAGTCATGAAGTCATTTGAGCGCCTGGTCCTGCACCACCTCAAGTCCCTCACCTCCCCCCTCCTGGACCCTCTGCAGTTCGCCTACAGAGCCAATCGGTCTGTGGACGACGCCATTAACCTGGCTCTTCACTTCATCCTCCAGCATCTGGACTCCCCAGGAACCTACGCCAGGATCCTGTTTGTGGACTTCAGCTCTGCATTCAACACCATCCTCCCTGCTCTGCTCCAGGACAAGCTCGCTCAGCTCAACGTGCCTGACTCCACCTGCAGGTGGATCACTGACTTCCTGACGGACAGGAGGCAGCGCGTGCGGCTGGGAAAGAATGTCTCGGACACCCGGACAATCAGCACAGGATCTCCACAGGGCTGTGTACTTTCCCCCCTGCTCTTCTCCCTGTACACCAACTGCTGCACCTCCAGCCACGACTCCGTCAAACTGGTCAAGTTTGCGGATGACACCACCCTCATCGGGCTCATCTCGGACGGGGATGAGTCTGTCTACAGGAGGGAGGTGGATCGGTTGGTGTCCTGGGGTGCAGCAGCAACAACCTGGAGCTCAACGCCCAGAAGACAGTGGAGATGATTGTGGACTTCAGGAAAGTCACAGCCCCCCTGCCCCCTCTTGCCTTGACTGACTCTCCCCCATCACCACCGTGGACTCTTTCCACTTCCTGGGCACCTGCATCACCCAGGACCTCAAGTGGGAGCCGACCATCAGCTCCCTCATCAAGAAAGCCCAGCAGAGGATGTACTTCCTGCGGCAGCTGAGAAAAGCCAAGCTGCCTGTCCATGATGATGGTGCAGTGCTACACGGCCATCACTGAGTCCATCCTCACCTCCTCCATCACTGTGTGGTTCGCTGGGGCCACTGCCAGGGACAGACAGAGACTGCAGCGCATTGTGCTCTGCTGAGAAGGTGATTGGCTGCAGCCTCCATCTCTCCAGGACCTGTACGCCTCCAGGACTCGGGGGCGAGCAGGTCGTATAGCAGCTGACACTTCTCACCCTGGACATGGACTATTTCAGCCACTTCCCTCTGGCAGGAGGCTACGGTCCATCAGGACCAGAACCTCTCGTCACAAGAACAGTTTCTTCCCCTCTGCTGTTTCCCTCATGAACACTTCATAAACCTGCACTAAAACTGGACACTTCATAACACTGGTCACTAAATAACCCATGATGCACTGTTGTTGTTGTTTTGATGCTACTATTGTATATATTACTATTGTACTATTGTATATATTTCTACCTCCTGCATGCCCTTATTTGTATTTATTTAGTGTGGTTTTTTTGTGTGTGTGTTGTTGTATGTCGCACTTTATCACCGAAGTAAGTTCCTAGTCTGTGAGCTCTGCTCACGGACAATGGCAATAAAACTTCTTCTGATTCTTATTCTGATTCTGATTTATGACTAAAACAAGGTGGATGTAGTTCTCATGGTGACCACAAGAGGGCAGCACCTGTCTATGTGGTGCTGGACACTCCAATGTGACTCTTCTTTTTGGTTGGTGATGGGCTGCAGGTGAGTAGTGGGTGGTGGCCAGACTCTCCACCCAGCTCCAGGCACAGACAGAGAAAGGAGAGAGGAGGCAGCACAAAATCACACGGGGAAAAAACTAATCCTGACATCTACAGTCAGTTCAGTTCATTTCAAGTACGGGATTGGAAAGGAAACTTTAGTGATTTGGCTCATTTTAGCTGCTTTAGCGACAACATACAAAGTCGTTCTTGCATCGTTCGCTTGAATATCTGATGGTAAAACACTCACCTGAACATGATGGCTGAGAGTTTCACCCTGGATGCAGTGTAAAGAGTTTTAGAGGTGGGTTAATCGTGACGACACCAGACCTCGCCACAGTGGAACAGAGGAGGAGGACGTGACTGTGTGACCATGTGACTTGAAGTGTGGGAGTCGTTTATATGAACAGTCTACGGGGCAGAGCTGAAGCTGACCTGATACAATGAGACGGACCTCAAATACAGACCTCAGACGCAGGTTAGACGAGCTGCAGATTTTTAAAAGTTGTACCAAAATGACCACGTGACACTGCAAAATCCTACGAGTATCACCGAGATATCAAGAAAAAAAAAGGAAGTGCTTACGTCACAGTGGGCGTGTTCTGGTGGTGGTGAAAATGGCGGATATCAGAGCAATGACGTCTTGAATACAGGAGATTAAAGATTACTCAAACATGCACGAATCAGTCAAATACATCTTCAAGAGGGTAAATGAGAAGAAACGACTAGAACATGGTTAAAGCAGCTCTGAAAAGTACATTTCACAGAACTGGTCTGATTTAAAATATCAAACAATAGCTGTGCAAATTTAAACTCAGTAGTAAACCATAATAGTTTCAATTACAGCATTCCTCACTTCTACTGTCCAACACCAGTTTTGGGGGTTTTCCGCCGTGACAAGAGCCGCAGATCTTCCGATCACAGCTACGAGCGACTGCATCAACAGTAGAGGCAGAGAACATGACCCACTCAGAGTCCATGTCTCCATCCTCCCCCGGGATCTGGGAGAAGCTCTCCCGGAGGAGGGAGTTGAAGACCTCCAGGACAAAGGGCTCCAGACGTTCCCAGCAGACCCTCACGATACACTTGGGCCTGTCAGGTCTGTCCGGCTTCCTCCTCCACTGTTGGATCCACTCATGGTGTTTGTTATGGACAAACTGTGACAAGCGCAGAAGTCCCATAACAGTAGTTCAATAACAGAACATCAGTCGGGTTCAGATCAGGCAGGCTGTTCTTCCAGATGACCCCTCTCCAAGTGTCGTTGCCCACATAACACCTGATTCAAGTCCTCCAGGAGAGCAACAAAGTCCCCGGTAGGTGCACTGTCTAGTACCCCTCCCAGGGACTTCAAGAAGGCACTGCCGATACAACAGTGAGAGACCTGTCCTCGACCCGAAGGCGCAGGCCTCTGGTTCACCGGGTGAACTCCAAGACGAGGCGGCTGAGCTTTGGGGCAATAAGCCCACACCAGCTCACCGCCGCTCCCCAAGGGCAACGCCAGAGAAATGGAGAGTTCAGCCCCTGCTCAAGGAGTTGGGTTCCAGAGCCCAAACTCTGCGTGGAGGTGAGGCCGAGGAGGTGAGAACCTCCCGCACAAACTCAGGCTCCTCCCCCCTGAGTGAGGTGACATTGCCTCCAGAGCCAGTGTCCATGCCTGGAGATCCTGTCGTCGAGGCCCCCGCCTTCGACTGCCACCCAGATCTCTCCACACCGCCCCCTCACGGATCCTCCCACAGGTGGTGGGTCCACAGGAGGATGGCCCCTGGTCGCTCCTTCGAACTACCGGTGGGGCCCCGGTGATGCCAGCCCAGGTGACGTAACGGGCCTTGGCTGTTCACTCGTCATAAAGGGCTTCTGAACCGTTCTAGTCTGACCCGTCCCCCTGGACCTGTTTATCATGGGTGACCAGGGGCATGAAGCCCCCGAGAACACAGCTCCCAGGATCATTCAGCTGCACAAACCCCTCCACCATGTTCAGGTGGTGTTCAGGGGGGCATTTTATAAATAATTATAAATATGTGTATGAATACATTGTACAAATACATTTATAAATACATTTACACAGTGTTGTTCTTCTGACATATGTTATGGCCGATCTACTTTTCCACAGAGTCACAGGTTTAAACTCATCTCCTGTTATGAAACAAAGAGTGAAATAGTGAATCTGCAGGTTTAAAGTCGAGGCTGGAGTCTGTGTGTTAATTATGGACTGAGGACTGATTTATACCAAAAGGCAGATGATTCCACCAGTCCAAAGAGAGGGCGACGAGCACAGGGACAACCGGCTCAAACTGCTTTTAAACCACTGATCTGATTTTAAAAGAGCTGCCAACAAGAACAAGACACTTAAAGCAGGAACAGGAGTTAGACTTCAGAGGCCAACAGTAAAACGTCCTATATGGGTGAGTTTAAATCATTTTGTTTCTGTTTTCTTTGGAACAGATCATCATCGTGACATATTTCTGAAAACACTGAAACATGAAGGAGAATGGGTCCCTCTCTGATCTGCAGTTTTAGATACTTGTGTGAGATGGTCTGTGGTCGAATCCCACAGTTTGGAGCGATGGTGACGGGTCCTTTATGGCCTTTTTCACCACTGCAGATCCACATCTCACCACTGCAGGGCGCCACAGTGCAGCACAATCACAATCATCAGGTCACAGAAGTAGAACAAGTATTAAACTAAAAACTTCTGTGTGTATTAAAGAGGAGGTATTTACTTCTATGTGTATTAAAGAGGAGGTATTTACTTCTGTGGGGTATTAAAGAGGAGGTATTTACTTCTGTGGGGTATTAAAGAGGAGGTATTTACTTCTGTGGGGTATTAAAGAGGAGGTATTTACTTCTGTGGGGTATTAAAGAGGAGGTATTTACTTCTGTGGGGTATTAAAGAGGAGGTATTTACTTCTGTGGGGTATTAAAGAGGAGGTATTTACTTCTATGTGTATTAAAGAGGAGGTATTTACTTCTGTGGAGTATTAAAGAGGAGGTATTTACTTCTATGGGGTATTAAAGAGGAGGTATTTACTTCTATGTGGTATTAAAGAGGAGGTATTTACTTCTATGGGGTATTAAAGAGGAGGTATTTACTTCTGTGGGGTATTAAAGAGGAGGTATTTACTTCTATGTGTATTAAAGAGGAGGTATTTACTTCTGTGGGGTATTAAAGAGGAGGTATTTACTTCTATGTGTATTAAAGAGGAGGTATTTACTTCTGTGGAGTATTAAAGAGGAGGTATTTACTTCTATGGGGTATTAAGAGGAGGTATTTGTACTTCTCTATGTGGTATTAAAGAGGAGGTATTTACTTCTATGGGGTATTAAAGAGGAGGTATTTACTTCTATGTGTATTAAGAGGAGGGGTTTACTTCTATGTGTATTAAAGAGGAGGTATTTACTTCTATGTGTATTAAAGAGGAGGTATTTACTTCTATGTGTATTAAAGAGGAGGTATTTACTTCTATGTGTATTAAAGAGGAGGTATTTACTTCTATGTGTATTAAAGAGGAGGTATTTCTGACGTTCTGAGTCGTCTCCTCCCTTTGCTCTTCACTCTAAGCCGCTCCCCCTTCAGAGCTTTATAACATTACTGTCCATGTGTATAAATTGTATTGTATGATCACTAGATTATTCAAACATGCCTTGAAGAAATATACAAAAACTACTAATACTACGACTTCTACTCCTGCAAATACTACAACTATTACTACTACTGGAACAATTACTACTCATACTACAGAATACTGTTATTACTCCTACAACTGCTGGTTCTACTCCTCCTCCTCTTGCTTCTCCTCATCCTGCTCCTCCAGCTCCTCTTGCTCATCCTCATCCTCCCCCTCCTCCTGCTCCTCCCCCTCCTTTTCCTCTCCTCCTCCTCCCCCTCATCCTCCTTCTCCCCTTCCTCCTCCTTCTTCTCCTCCTCCTCCCCTTCTTCCTCCACCTCCTCCTCCTGCTCCTCCTCTTCCTCCTCCTGCCCCTCCCTCTCCTCCTGCTCCTCCTCTTCTTCCTCCTCCCCCTCTTCCTCCACCTCCTCCTCCTGCTCCACTTCCTGCTACTCCCCCTCCTCTTCCTTTTCCTGCTTTTCGTCCCGGTTCTAGGCTGAGTATGAGTTAGTTTTGTGTGTTGTGTGTTGTGTGTTTTGTGTGTTGTGTGTGTTGTGTGTGTTTTGTGTGTTGTGTTTTGTGCATTGTGTGTGTTGTGTGTTGTGTTGTGTGTGTTGTGTTGTGTGTTGTGTGTTTTGTGTTGCGTGTTGTGTGTTTTGTGTGTGTTGTGTTGTGTGTTGTGTGTTTTGTGTTGTGTGTGTTGTGTGTTATGTGTTGTGTGTTGTTGTGTGTTGTGTATTGTGTGTTTTGTGTTGTGTGTTTTGTGTTGTGTGTTTTGTGTGTTGTGTGTTTTGTGTTGTGTGTTGTGTGTTGCGTGTTGCGTGTTGTGTGTTGTGTGTTGTGTGTGTTGTGTTGTGTGTTGTGTGTGTTGTGTTGTGTGTTGTTGTGTGTTGTGTGTTTTGTGTTTTGTTTGGTGTGTTGTGCGTTGTGTGTTTTGTGTGTTGTGTGGTCTGTGTTGTGTGTTGTTGTTTGTTGTGTATTGTGTGTTGTTGTGTGTTGTGTGTTGTGTATTGTGCGTTGTGCGTTTTGTGTGTTGTGTTGTGTGTGGTGTGGTCTGTGTTGTGTGTTGTTGTGTGTTGTCTGTGTTGTTGTGTGTTGTTGTCTGTTGTTTTGTGTTGTTGTGTGTTATTGGGTGTTGTTGTGTATTGTGTGTTGTTGTATGTTTTGCAAGGCAAGGCAAGTTTATTTGTATAGCACAATTCGTACACAAGGTAATTCAAAGTGCTTTACAGAATAAGAAAGACATTTAAATCACACAAATCAAATGAATAATCACAAATAATCATCATAAAATTGACATTAAAACATTAAAACAAAAGAGGCAGAAAAAAAATAAAAATAAAACCCTTTCAGTCATGTGCTCAGATAAACAGAACCGTTTGAGTCTGGATTTAAACATTGTCAAAGTCGAGTCTGTCTCACATCTTCAGGAAGAATGTTCCAGGTTTTAGCTGCATAAAACTGAAACTCTGATTCTCCATGTTTAGTCCTGACTCTGGGACCAGCAGGAGGCCGGTCCCTGAAGTCCTCAGAGTGTGAGATGTTCATGTGGCACTAACATGTCAGAGATGTTCTTTGGACCTAGGCCATGAAGAGACTTGTACACAAGCAGAGCTGCTTTAAAGTCTATTCTTTGAGCTACAGGAAGCCAGTGCAGAGACCTGAGCACAGGACTTATGTGCTCGTACTTCCTGGTTCTGGTCAGGACCCGAGCAGCAGCGTTCTGGATGTACTGCAGCTGTCTTAAGGCCCGTTTGGAGAGGCCAGTGAGCAGGATGTTACAGTCATCTAACCTACTGGAGACAAATGCAGGATAAGTCTCTCTAAGTCTGATTTTGACAGTTTACCTTTGATTTTTGCAATGTTTTTTAGATGGTAAAAAGCTGCAGATGTTATTGATTTGATGTGGCTGTTAAAGTTCAAGTCTGAGTCCATTATTACCCCTAAATTTCTAGCCCGATTTGAAGGTTTTAGAGAAAGAGATTTGAGGTGACTGCTGACACTTTCTCTATGTTTCTGTGGGTCTATGACTTCAGTCTTGTCTGAGTTTAGCTGTAGCTAAGTAGTTTTCATCCACACACTGATCTGATGCAGTGTCAGAGTGAATCCACTGGTCCATATTCACCTGCTGCCAGTGAGACATAGATCTGAGTGTCATCTGCAGAGTTGTGGTAGGACACATTGTTGCTACGTATTAACTGACCTAGCGGCAGCATGTACAGATTGAACAGCAGGGGTCCCAAAATTGACCCCTGGGGCACCCCACAGCTCAGGGACATTTTATCTGAGACACATTTTCCAATTTCAACAAAGAACTCTCTGTTTTCTAGATAGGACTTGAACCAGTTTAGTGCAGTACCAGAGATGCCCTCCCAGTCCTCTAGTCTCTGTAAGAGGATCATGATCCACAGAGTCAAAGGAGACTCAGATCTAACAGGATCAACACTGAGACTTTGCCTGCATCAGTTTTCAGGAGGATGTCATTTGTCACCTTGATAAGAGCACTCTCAGTCTGTGGTGGGTCTAAAACCCGACTGGAAAGTATCGAAAGAGTTGTTAGTTTGGAGGAAGTTAATAAGCTGTTGGTAAACAACTTTTTCAAGGACTTTGCCTAAAAACGGCAGATTAGAGATTGGTCGGTAATTGTTCAATATTGTGGCATCAAGACTGCTCTTCTTTAGGAGAGGCTTGATAACTGCAGTTTTCAAAGCTCTTGGGAATGTTCCAGATTGAAGTGACATATTAACTATGTGAGCGACTGGTGACAGCAAGTGGTGTTGTTATGTGTTGTTTTGTGTTATTATGTGTTGTTGGACAGATAAACGCTGCCGTTGTGTCATTGGGCAAGACACTTCACCCCGGTGTCTGTGTGCACTGTGTAAATGTGAGATTAAGTGTCTAGAAACACGTGACATAAAGTGAGTGTGTTTGGTACATTCACTGTGGAGGCAGCTCTGTTGTGTGTTGTGTGTTGTTGTGTGTTTTGTGTTGGTGTGTGTTGTTGTGTGTTGTTGTGTGTTATTATGTGTTGTTGTTGTTGTTGTGTTGTTGTTGTGTTGTTGTGTTGTTGTGTTGCTGTGTGTTGTTGTGTGTTGTTGTTGTGTGTTGTTGTATGTTGTTGTGTGTTGGTTTGTGTTGTTGTGTGATGTTGTGTGTTGTGTGTTGTTGTGTGTTATTATGTGTTGTTTTGTGTTGTTGAGTGTGTTGTGTCTTGTGTGTTGTTGTGTGTTATTATGTGTTGTTTTGTGTTGTTGTGTGTTGTTGTGTTGCTGTGTGCTGTTGTGTGTTATTGTGTGTTATTATGTGTTGTTGTGTGTTGTTGTGTTGTTGTGTGTTGTGTGTTTTGTGTTGTTGTGTGTTGTTGTGTGTTATTATGTGTTGTTGTTGTGTTGTTGTGTGTTGTTGTGTTGCTGTGTGTTGTTGTGTGTTGTTGTGTGTTGTTGTGTGTTGTTGTTGTGTGTTGTTGTATGTTGTTGTGTGTTGGTTTGTGTTGTTGTGTGATGTTGTGTGTTATTATGTGTTGTTTTGTGTTGTTGAGTGTGTTGTGTCTTGTTGTGTCTTGTGTGTTGTTGTGTGTTATTATGTGTTGTTTTGTGTTGTTGTGTGTTGTTGTGTGTTGTATGTTGCATGTTTTGTCTTGTTGTTGTGTGTTGTTGTGTGTGTTGTATGTTTTGTGTTGGTGTGTGTTGTTGTGTGTTGTTGTGTGTTATTATGTGTTGTTTTGTGTTGTTGAGTGTGTTGTGTCTTGTTGTGTCTTGTGTGTTGTTGTGTGTTATTATGTGTTGTTTTGTGTTGTTGTGTGTTGTGTGTTGTTGTGTGTTGTTGTGTGTTGTATGTTGCATGTTTTGTCTTGTTGTTGTGTGTTGTTGTGTGTTGTATGTTTTGTGTTGGTGTGTGTTGTTGTGTGTTGTTGTGTGTTATTATGTGTTGTTGTGTTGTTGTGTGTTGTTGTGTGCTGTTGTGTGTTGTTGTGTGTTATTATGTGTTGTGTTGTTGTGTGTTGTTGTGTGTTGTTGTGTGTTGTTGTGTTGTTGTGTGTTTTTGTGTGTGTTGTTGTGTGTTGCTGTGTGTTATTGTGTGTTGTTGTGTGTTGCTGTGTGTTGCTGTGTGTTGCTGTGTGTTGTTGTATGTTGTTGTGTGTTGTGTGTTATGTGGTGTTGTGTGTTGCTGTGTGTTGCTGTGTGTTGTTGTGTGTGTTGTTGTGTTGTTGTGTGTTGTTGTGTTGTTGTGTGTGTTGTTTGTTGTTGTGTGTTGTTGTGTGTTGTTGTGTGTTGTGTGCTGTTGTGTGTTGTGTTGTTGTATGTTGTTGTGTGTGTTGTGTGTTGTTGTGTGTGTTGTGTGTTATTATGTGTTGATGTGTTGTTGTGTGTTGTTGTGTGTTTTTGTGTTGTTGTGATAGGTTCACACTTAACCTAATTAGAGTTCAAAAGAGGAGAAGACAAGAGAGATTATTTTTGCTATACTCATGAGGAGAAAAAGACGGGGAGGCCGAAACCTTCAGATTACAACCTCCTCTCCCTTTCTGAAGTCTCCACCGCCTTTCTCCTCCTTTATTCAGTTAGGATCCCTAGTTACACATCACTGCTCACTCTCAAAGGGGGGGGGGGCAACAAGCAGTGAGGCAGTGAGAAAATCACATATTACAAAGTTCATTTCAAAATATTGTTGCTTAAGCATTCCTTTCAGTCCTTATTCGCCCAAACACCTCTCAGGGTGTTTCCTGTTATCTCCCATGGTCATTCAACTTTCAGACAAGACATTCTCTGCAAAGCTCAGAAAACAGACATAAGTGCATAAATCATATTAAGGTTACATATCATTATTATAGTGATTATAATAAAAATGAACATTACATTACCTTTAAGATTCACAGTGAGATCAATAAACATGTTAAAAATATATTGAATCCATCATTCCCTCCTGTTTATCGAACTGTGACATCTCACATATCACCATGTAATCTCTTCACCCTGGATTTTTAATTACAGGTTCATTAGTTCTTACACCTGGGGGGGTTCTCGGAATAACTCTGGCAGTGCTCCTTCAGGGTCCCCCTCATCACTCTCATCACTGCCCAATATGTATATTTGCACCCCTTTGTCTTCTGGTGCGGGTGAGATGGCAGTGGTTATCAACCTATTAATCAGAGAACAGAGACAGAGAACACAACAGCATCCACACAAGGTTAAGATGGCTACAAACACAGTAATTGATACTAGAACCGAGGAGCCCAGTGCTTTATAGCGACCAAACACACTTGTCACCAGTCATCCCAGAATGTCGTGTCTACTCAGACTGCTCTTTCAGGCGTCTGTTCATAGCACGCAGGCTGCCTATAGCTCTAGTCAGGCTTCCATCTGCAGCGGTATTATTTGGGATGACAACACAGCAGCTAGCCCCAAAAATCGAACAAACTCCATCCCGTTCGGCCAACAGCATGTCGACTGTTATGCGATTTTGGAAAGCCATAAGTGAGGTCGCGCTGAGTTGCTCGTGCACTGCTTCGAACCCCTCCTGTGTGTAGTTTCCCAACTTTTGTACGTTGTAGTGGATGTAGTTGATTCTGTCTACATTCTTATTTGGTGTAATTGGTAATAATTGGTATTATAGCAGCTTAAAAAGGAATGTTTTCAAATCCGTTAGCAATTTGGTCAGCTAATTTATATTCATCAGGGACCCCTCTGGGCACTCCAATAGAATCAATGTATGTTGGATCATTTTCTCCCCAATGTCCCTTTTATTCTCTTTTAGATATTTTGATTTGGAGATCATCATTAGGTATTAGTTTTATCAGTTCTGTTAATTGTTCTTGTTCAATTGACATTACTTCTACAGGTATTATCAACTAACTAGAGCACATACTCCAGTAAATTCAGTGGGCATTCTTGCTCTAAGTATTTTCCCTCCACAGTACCAGTAGATGTCGCTGTGCACCTTGGGTAGTGCTTCTTCTGTAACAAAATTTCTTGCACGCCGTTCTTTATCAATAGCACCATAAATTTTTATCTTTGAGTTTGAACGTCTAATACAAGTATAATTTCCTTTTGGCAGTTTGGCCTCAAATATTGGTTTCTGTTTCTCAGCTTTAGTTAGTGGGTACACAGTATCCCACTCTGCGCACTCCATCTTTGGCACTGTTTTGGTCAAAATATCCTCCACACATTGTGGCGTCAATTCAGGAGGTGTTGGTACCATTCTCAGAAGCGGTCTGGGCCCCATGCATGCAACACAGTCTTTATTAAAGTATTTAAATGCCTGTTTTATCATGGTCAACCAATTATTTCCAAACTCAGATACACCAGTTGCCATATTAAATATTTGTTCTTTAGTAAAGGTTACTGTTGCTTTAATTTTTTACTCCACTGTCTTTTAGCAAGGGGCTCAGACTCGGTTCAGAAGGTCCATTACTCCTTTCACATATTATTAACAGAAAAAATCCCTGCTGCATGAGCTCTCAGTAAAAACACCCAGCATCCGTCTCCCTTATCAGTTAGTTTTTTTTAGGCCCGAGCCCCTACAGGGCGTAGGGCCTATTGCTTCCGCAACGATGAGTGCCTGGGCGAAGCCCAGGCACTCATCGTTGCTAACTGTCTTGCCGAACTTGTGCGCGAAGCGCACAAGTTCGGCTGAGGTCGCGACCTTGCCCCGACTCCAGTATCCTAGCAACCCATGCCGTAGGCATGGGATGTGCATATTTGTTCTTGCTAGCATGTCATCGTCAACATTGAGTCAATGGGCGAAGCCCATTGACTCAATGTTGACAAAGGCAGTGCGAAGCGCTCATGTCCCCAAACACACCCCTGGCATCGAGCCCTATCCAACAACCCATGCCGTAGGCATGGGCCATCTTTATTACTGCTAAAATGAATGGAAGTCAATGGGAGGTTAGTGGCAGGCCCCGACGTCATGGTGAATGACCCCACGGTGACGTGGGAAAAGTCGAGAGCTTTCAAAAAATGTATAATATGTCATTCTAATGTTTTCGGATATATTGTTTTTGCTCAAATTATTATTATTTTTGTTTATTTATTTATTCTTTCTCCTGCACTTTGAACAGGAATTTGACCCCCTGAACATATTCCAAAACGCACCAAATTTTGCCCAAAATTCAGGTCTGCTGAAAAATTATTTTTTTTATATGGTGCATTATTGGGCATAAAAAATTGGCGCGACAGCGCCACCTACAAAAGTCAAAATACATTGCGTCAATGGGAGACGCCTCGACGTCAACTTTGTCGTAGAACCACCAAATTCGGTACACACATTCTTCAAGTGATGCCAAACAAAAAATATTATTATGGCCACGCCCTCTGACAAACCGGAAGTCGGCCATCTTGGATTGAAAATTCCGAAATGCCGACTCTGCATTTTCGTTCACGTCGCATTTTCGTCAACTCCTCTGAAGGCGCTTCACCTGCAGGGCTGAAAATCACTGGACATCATCTAGACAAGTGGGGCATCAAAAGTTATCCAATTTACATTGATACGTATAAACGGTTTTTCCGTGCGGCGAAGCCGCAAAATTCCATCGGAATTTTTGCAATTTTTAAATGTCAAAATTTGCTCCCGTTTGCGCATAAAAGTCTAGATTGAGCTCAAATTCGAATCAGTTGTAAAACTTTCTGGCCTAGACCTGCTAATTATGAAACAAAAACAATTTGGTGCAATAGCGCCCCCTACAGAACAACAAATACATTTGCATGGAGAGCCCAAAATTTTGTTTTCCCCAAATGTTACGAAATTTCACACAAATTACATTCCGTCATCCCGATCAATAAAGTCAATCACACCCATGTCGTTTTTTGTACCGTGTTGCCATGACGATGCGCCAAAGTGCCCATGTTATCCTAATGGGAATGCTGCGAAAATTCCCCATTCATGAGAAAAAACATTAGTTTCATGGAATTAAGTGAAATTTGGCACAATGACTCATCATATCATCCTGAGCAAAAAAGTCAATCACACCCATGTCATATTTTTCACTCTGTTGCCATGGCGATGCGCGATGCGAAAAAAAAACCCCATGTAATCCTAATGGGAAAATTTACACATTTTCGGACATTTTCAAGTCTTTCTAACGACTTATTACCTTTAAGGAAGACCGTGAAATTTGCCACAGTGATTCTTTACATCATCCCCATCAAAAAAGTCCAAGGTGCCAAGTTTGTATTTTGCACGGTGTTGCCATGGCGATGCCTGGAAAAACCCATGTTGGTGCATTTTGTGCATCAGAGCTCCCAGTGTCTTTTGACTTTATTTGGTGACACATGCAGCTTAAAGCCACAATAAAACAGAGGCAACTAATGGGTCAGCGCCACCTACAGGGAGTGCCCGGTCGGCCGAGTGCGAAGCGCGGCCCGCGAGGGCCGTTCGATGCCGCTTGCGGCTTTAATTTTATGTTGTTTACAGTTACCAGTAGATTAGATTCGGTTCTGGCTAAGGTTAGGAGCTCTGCTTGTCTACCTGCCCTCTCAGTTTTAACCTGTGTTGGTGTCCATTTGTTTTCTTGGTCAACTACTAATGTATCCCACCCTTGGTTTTCAATATCATTAGTTATGTACCAATAATCATTAGTATATTCAATTCCATTACTTGCCTCCCTCCAGTCTGTAAGACAACTTAAAGGAATGGTGATGGTAGTAATAGTCCCAAGTGGAAGACAAACTTGAGTTCCAAATTTGAAATGCATTTTTTGTGAGCACCAATCTGTTGTTGTTCGTTTTACCCGTCTAGTGACATTAGAGGTTTGCATAGGACTTCCCACATAAATGTAGGAGTTTACAGTTTTCATCGGTGCTACAGAAGGCTACAGAAGGAGCAGGCAGTACTGCAGGCACTAACCCATACCAGAACACCAGTGTGATCAATACCAGAGTGAGCATAAACATACATATGGCGCAAGTTATGTTTTTACACGTCATGCTGTATCACTTTTTTACAATGTGTTTCCATATTTCTTTAAACTGTGGTAACTTATAAACACGTCCATATATCATTTCAAATGGCGTAAGACTCTGTCCACCTAGTACATTAATGTACAGTTTTACCATATCTAAACACTGCGTCCATGGTCTTTTAGTTTCCTCCATACATTTCTTTAATCTGTTTTTTATTGTACCATTCACTCTTTCTACTAATCCTGCACTTTGGGATGATAAGCGCAATGATTCTTTAAATTAATGCAGAATAATTCCCCTATCTTTGTGATAACTTCGTTTACAAAATGTTTTGCATTATCTGATCGTATTATTTCTGGTATTCCATATCTAGGTATGATATTTTTACATAATGCTTTTGCTACTGTCATACATCTGGTGTTTTAGTTGGAAATAGCTCTATCCATTTAGAAAAAGCATCTATTATAACCAAACAATACTTTTTTCCCTTCACTCTTGTTTAATTGTATATAGTCCATATGTGTTACTTTAAATGGATACTTTGGTTTTGGAAAACTTCCTCTTTTTTGGTCTTAAATTTCCCTGTGGATTATGTTTAGCGCATATAAGGCATGCTCTGCAAACATTTTTTGCATAGTTATTAAATCCATATGTTATATATATTTGGCTTTTATGCTTTACCATCCCCACTGTTGACACATGTGTAACACCATGTGTCAAAATTGCTGCATATTTAAAAATATTTTATGGAAAAATAGGTTTCCCTTCTGGTCATACATAAATATCATGTATGATGATCCTTTTTTTAACCACATCTGTAGCTCTTGAGTGTGTGGCTCTGTTGCTGCATGTCCTTTAATAGTTCCTGGTCAAGTTCTTGATCTATTTTTAGACTTGTACGTGCACTAGGTTTTCAGCTTTTCAGCTGCTTGTTTTGCAATCTTATCAGCAAAGGTATTTCCCTTAGTCACAGAATCTGTCCCACTAGTATGAGCTGCACATTTACACACAGCTAGCTTTTTTGGAAGTTGAGCTGCTTCTATTAAGGCTTTTAGTAGTTCGGCATGAACTACAGGTTTTCCCCGTGGACGTGACCAGTCCACGGTGTTGCCAAAATTTAGGAAATGTGTGTACTGTTGAGTAAGAGTATGTGCTATCTGTAAATATTGTACATATTTGGTCTTTCATTAGCTTACAAGCTTCAGTTAATGCAACTAGTTCTGCTGCTTGAGCAGAATATGTACGGGGCAAAGCTTTTGCTTGCAATACTTCAGTGTCTGTGACTACTGCATAACCTGTCTGATTTTGTCCCTGTATTGTCTTTTTTGATGAACCGTCTACATATAAGGTAAATCCTTCCTGAAAAGGAGTGTCTGACAGATCTGGCCTACACTTTGTGGTCTGCTCGGCCAATTCTCTGCAATTATGCTGTTCTCCATCATCCTCACATGGAATTAATGTAGCTGGATTTAAAGTAGTGCATCTCTCTATTGTCAAATGAGGTTGTGATAATAGATTTGTCATACATGCTAAGTGTCGTGCTGGGGACATAAATGAAAAGTTAGTTTGTAACAATGCAGACACTGCATGAGGAACCCTGAGCACTAATGTATGGAAAAGTACTACAAGTGCACTAGCTTGTACTGCTAAGGATGGAGCTAATACAGCTCGAACACACTTCGGCATGGCACATGCTACACTGTCTAGTTTGGAGGAGTAATATGCCACTGGTCTGAGTTTATCTCCATGTTTTGTGTTAGAACTAATGTCATAAAATGACCCTTACAGTCTACCATTTGCACAAAAGGTTTGTCATAATCAGGAAGTGCTAACACAGAACTGGAGACTAAGGCTTGTTTCACATCAACAAAAGCTTTTTCACTCTCCTCTGTCCATTCTAGCCTGTCATTCCTATTTTTAGGCACATCATAAATCAATTTACTTAGTGGATGGGTTATCTCTGCATAATTAGCTAATCCACTGTCTACAGTAATTAGTCAAACCTAGAAATGACATCATTTGTTTTTTAGTTTCAGGTTTTGGAGCATTAAGTACAGCCTCTTTGCGTCCTGCTACTATTGTACGACCTCCTGCACTCAAACTATGTCCTAAATTTAATTTTTTATTTTATACTATATGCTTGTTTTTAAATGTGTATATTTTAACTCTGGCTTTTAACTAATGTGTTGTGTGATGTATGTCCCTGCTGTGAGGCGACCTTGAGTGTCTAGAAACGCGCCCTATAAATAAAATTTATTATTATTATTATTATTATTATTATTATTATTATTATTATTATTATTATTAAATACTTAACTGTATTTTGGCAAAATTGAAGCTTATTTTTACTCACTTTATGGCCATTTTCTGCTATAAGTTTTAATAGAGCAACTGAATCAATTTCACATGATTTTCTGTCAGGATAAGCCAAAAGAATATCATCTACATAAAGTAGTATTTAACTTCCTTCAGGTGGGTTAAATTTTGCCAAGTTAGTAGACATAACTTGTGAATATATTGTTGGACTTTCACAATATCCTTGTCCTAGCCGGTTTAACGTATATCTATGTCCCTCAAAGGTAAATGCAACTACATGCATTGATCCAATGTTCCTGTGGCAAAATTTATATAATGTTTGTCAATCCAATTGCAGATTCCTGTGGTAGAATTAGCATGTAAAGCATTTTTTAATTGCTGTCTGTATGCACAATTCTCATTGCCAATTTCATCCTCAATGGGTGACACAATCCCCTTTAATACGTCATCTATGTCATTCTCTGTCCAGGGTCTGTGTACTAGAATAGTTTCTGGGTGCCTTCCCCCCTGTGCATCATCAGGATCTAATAATTGTCCTGCCCTGGGGTTTGCAACCTGTATCATAGGATAAAGTCCTGTGTCCTGTTGTTTTGGTTTTGGTGGTCTGACCTGCTCCGTTGTCATGGGGGCACTAGTTACGAAAATGGTTTTACCTTCCTCAGTGACAGTAGTTAAAGGGTCACCTCCCATAGTTTTATTAAATTCAAATCTTATACTCTTTTTTCTAGTCTGCTGTCTAGTCTGTGCTGCTTTCAGCTCATCTAACTCATGTTGTAATTCACAATAAGAATAGGGAGGTGGTGGGAACTTGGCCTTGGACCTGCTGTGTCTGGCAGTGCCGGTACTACTGTAGTCAAATCATCTTCCTCCTTTACACTAAGCATTTTCTCTTGTTGCTTACGTTTTGCCTCTGTTTGACCTTTTTCTTTTGTTTTCGCTAACTCTAGCCATTTCTCTAAATGATAGTACCCTTGTTTGCACATATTCTTTTTTTATTTTTGCATTTTTTCTGTATCTTATTTTGGAGCTCCGTTATTTTAGAAGATTTTAACTCAAATTTGTATTTTGTTACCCACAGATCTAATTTTGTACATTTATCCGGATATTTTGCGTGCACGGCTTTCCAGTCTTTTATCTGCAGTTTATCTTTTGGGGTCAGTTTTGTATTTTTGTTTCCCATTTTTATTTTCCTGAAATTTAGTCCAGCTTTTCACTCCTAGGGAGGTCTCTATCGCTGGAATACAACAAGTTGGTACAGTGATTAATGCGGTATCTCTCACTTACACCTCACAAGGAGGCAGAGAAATCTTGCCTCTGCATCCACAGAAATACACTGTATTCTCCCAACCTTTTTGGTATGAGATCTTTCACCTAGTGGTTTGGAATCTCCACTCACACGTCTCTCACACACTTTTCTTGCTTCGTTTTTTTCCCCACGGTTTTGTACCTGCCAGTAAAATGATCCTTTTTTACCCGGTAACGGGACTCTGCACCATCCCCCTTGCTTTTGCCCACGGTTTGGTACCTGCCAGTAAAATCTTCCTATTTTACCCGGTAACGGGACTCCGCATCCGTCCCTTTTTTTAGCTTTACAGCATTAGTACCTAATTGGAGCCTAGGATAATTAGGGTTTTTTCTACGCGCGCATGACCCTCAGTCACACCGTTTTTTGAAGCAGACCTACTCACTCGTCTTGTCTCTCTCCCTCAGTATCCCGTCAACCGTCAGACTCCAACAAAGGCCGCAGAGCCAGTCCTGGAAAAGGTCTCGGTTGCTGTGGCCACAGTCTCACCTGGGTCTCCGACATCTGCTGGAGTCCTTAGGTGTATTGGGATCCGGCTCGAAGGACCAAGTTGATAGGTTCACACTTAACCTAATTAGAGTTCAAAAGAGGAGAAGACAAGAGAGATTATTATTGCTATACTCATGAGGAGAAAAAGACGGGGAGGCCAAACCTTCAGATTACAACCTCCTCTCCCTTTCTGAAGTCTCCACCGCCTTTCTCCTCCTTTATTCAGTTAGGATCCCTAGTTACACATCACTGCTCACTCTCAAGGGGGGAGGGGACAACAAGCAGTGAGGCAGTGAGAAAATCACATATTACAAAGTTCATTTCAAGATATTGTTGCTTAGGCATTCCTTTCAGTCCTTATTCGCCCAAACACCTCTCAGGGTGTTTCCTGTTATCTCCCATGGTCATTCAACTTTCAGACAAGACATTCTCTGCAAAGCTCAGAACACAGACATAAGTGCATAAATCATATTAAGGTTACATATCATTATTATAGTGATTATAATAAAAATTAACATTACATTACCTTTAAGATTCACAGTGAGATCAATAAACATGTTAAAAATATATTGAATCCATCAGTTAGGTTAAACTTTAACCAAACCAGACAAAATGGCTGAATGCATCTAATACACTTTTCAAGACATCTATGTAGAATTGTATTTATTCTATTAAAATGAAATTGAATGACATGAACTGATCAGTTACATATATCACTGAAAGATTTAAATGTTTTTAATTTCCCTCTATATTTTTAGTTATTTAATACATAATGTGAGGCAAAATACTAATATTTACCAATGGTCCATGAACCTCTAGTTTCAGTTGATAATACTTTTTACAACAACATGTTCTTACACAAAGATTTTTAAGTTTAAGTTAGAAACTGGTAAATTGGGAGGAAACATAAGTTACATTATTCGTAGTTATGTTTCTATGAATGAGTTAAAATAGAAATGTGATAAATAATGAGGCAATGGTTCTGAAATTGCTGTCACTTGACACTAATGATATGAGAGTGTATTAGGAGGTGACACTGAGACATAGTCATATGTTTTTAACATTAGTATCTCATCCAAAACATATATTTTGACCTGCTGTGTCAGTGTGTCCTCATTGTTTTGTTTAGGCTTATAATAACAACAAAGAGCAAATCATCTATGTACAGTACAGAGCCACAGGATGGAAGTGGGAGAAAAAAGTAGGTCTGTGTGGTGAGGCCGTACTCAAAGTGTGGTCAATAGGTATGTGCCCAGGTTCAAAGTTCTCATTTAAAATAATAGAGTCTATGGAAAAAAAAATATTAAGATACAAGACTGGACTGTGTCTGAATGTCCAGCCTAGTCTCTAACCTCTCATTCACTACAGAGCCCCACACTCTTTAGCAGACTATATAGTGCCTCCTTCACAGAGCGATTAAGACACACAGCTCACTACAAACAGGTCATGTGACTCTGGGTCTGGGTGAAAAAAAAGTTTAACGGCTAAACTCTGATAAAACTTGATTTCTGTCATAAATAATGATCAGATCTGACTGGCACACAAATAGTTATGGACTAATGTTAGTCATACAAGTTTGTCTCAAGCTGGATCTCACGCAAATGGATTTGATTATTAATTTTTTTTATATGAGATGTGGAAATTGTGGCTCTTTTAAACCATAATGGTTTATTTAGGAGTGGGACTCAAAGAGACTCCTGTTGTAGTTTGTACAGTGTTGTCATGGTGATGAAGCGCGTCAGCGCTTCCAATGTGACTTTGTCTGTTTAGTGAAAATGAACTGCCCACAGCTGCAATGACATAGAGACCAGTGGCGCGTTAGCGCCACCCTTACAGAGTGCCAGGTCGGCCGAGTGCGAAGCGCGGCCCGCGAGGGCCGTTCGATGCTGCTTGCGGCTTTAATTCTAATTGCCATTGATGTATTGTCTCCCCTCCCCCCAAGACCAAACTGAGACTTTGGCCCCTGCCTGTGCCATAAAAAGGTCAAAGGTTATCTGCTCGCTCTTTCACTCTGCTCCTCCAAATAAACAGACGGTTCCCCTCAGTCGCTGCATGTGCAGCCCACACACATGCCTCTGGTCACTTCATATACAGTAGAACACCTCCTGGAATGTGGTGCAGCTCTGTGGCTCCACAGGTTTTACTCTTGCCTCTGGAACAAAGGCTCACAGGTTCGAGACCAGCTCTTGCCTGACAGTGATCATTGGCTTTGGAGCTCATGTTTCACACAGCACTTCCCTCAAACACTGCGGCGTCTCCACCACATAATCCAAGAATGAGAACCACAGCGTGGACGACACACAGACCGCTCGATCATTGTCGCCAACGTGAGCTGACGTCATCACTATCGTCGACAACGTCATGTCATTTCATCGACAACGTCGCCAATGTCACAGATGGTTGGTTGGTCGGTCGGTCGGATAAATAGATGGTCGGTCGGATATATAAATCATTGGTTGACAGATAAATAGCTGGTTGGAGCTCCGGTCTCACACAGCATTTCCCTCAAGCACCGTGGTGTGTTCTTCACTGTACAAGACGAGCAGGGCCAGATGTCTGCTTGGCTCTAACCGAGAACCTCCACAAACTCGTCATATTAATCTTATGGTTTAAAGTCCTTTGACGACTCTCACGTCTTTGGGCTTGAATAATGGCTCCACTTTATGAAGATATTGTGAAAAACTCATGTGACTTTTGTAATAGAGAGATATGAACCATAAACCAGGTCCACACATCTGACAGTGACACAGAGAAGTCCACCTGAGAATTCTGACTGTCTCAGGTTCAACTAGAGGGATTCTTACAGCTCACACTTTGTCTTTGAACTTTTGTCTTTTATTTGAGGCTCAAAACACAATAAGACTCAAACTTGACATGGTTTTATCTGAGTTCATGGTTTAGTTTGTTTGGTGTGGCTCCGGTCGACTTCTCCAAGTTGAATAAAGGTTGATAAAGAACCACATGTACTAATGACTCTGGTCTACACCACTGTGTCTCCTCCTCCTTCTGATTGGACAAAAACACTGCCTCAGAACATAAAAATACAACATACTTTCTTATGGGAGGATTGAACCAATCAAACAAACAAGGACCAAAGTAGCACATATACAGACTGTTCACTTACTGCATGTGGAGCCTGTTTATGAGTTTGTAAAGTTCAGATTGAAACACAGTGATTTGTTCAGTACAGACACTAGTGTGAGGCTGATGTCTGCACTTTGTCTTTGAGGAAATAAAACATTTAGAAAAGAAATCTCTGGTCAAATGACGTCAAAATATAATCAACATTTACAAAGTGATTTTTGTACAGATTTGACTGTTGTATTTTACACAGAGGAGGGTGAGTCTGTCACAGAGACACTGAGGAGTCAGACCAGAGCGTAAACCCAGGGAACAGAGGCTCAGTGAAGGTGGTGTTGAAGGTGTGGAGGTGGGTCAGTTGGTCAGAGGAGACTGTGTAGAAGGACAGAGAGCCAGCAGGACAGTCCACAAACACTGAGACTGTCCCAGAAGAGGAGGAGCAGGGCTGAGGGAGGAGGGTGAGTTTGTTATTATGATGAACATAGAAACCATCTTTAGAACACTTCAGACTCCAGGACTGATCATTGTGTCCAAACAAACTGTCATTACTGTTTCCTTTCCTTCTGATTCTTCTGTAAGACACTGATATATAAACCCATCCACTCCACTGGACCTCCCAGTAACAGCAACCAGTCAGACCAGTGGAACACAGAATCTGAGGCCTGTATTCAAATCTGTCCTGATGATCTGGATACAGCTGCTCCTCTGTCACACATGTCACCTTCTTGTTGTTGTCAGACAGTTTGAGGTTTATCTGAGCTGTGTTTGGATCCAGAGTGAGATCACAGAAATCTGATGGAGAGAGAGACACACACACAGCAGCAGCAGTTAGTCCCATGTGAGACACACATTTAATTATAGTTTAATATGGAAAAATCTATTCATGAAAGATGGATTTAAAGTCAAATATTTACGATGAATGTATTTTTATTATTATTATGGTTTTATTAATGAATTATTGCAGTCTTATATTTGGCTAATGTTTCTTTTATTTTCAGTGTAAAACTTGAGTTTGTTGCTGCAGTGACAAAGTGCAGCTCCAGTCTCTGACGTCACTCCACACATTCCTACACTCCTCTGTCTCCATGACACAGACTTTCTCCTTTAAAATGTCTCTATATGAATCCACAGTCACTTGTGCTTGTGTGTAGACAGTCCTGAGTCCAACAGCTGAGCCTGTGTCAGTGTGGCTCCAGGGCTCCTCCTTTGCTCCTCCTTTGCTCCTCCTTTGCTCCTCCTTTGCTCCTCCTTTGCTCCAGCAGCAGTAGATCTGATGGGGCTTGGTGCTCCTCCTTTGCTCCCAGCAGCAGTAGTTCTGATGGGGCTTGGTGCTCCTCCTTTGCTCCAGCAGCAGTAGTTCTGATGGGGCTTGGTGCTCCTCCTTTGCTCCAGCAGCAGTAGTTCTGATGGGGCTTGGTGCTCCTCCTTTGCTCCAGCAGCAGTAGTTCTGATGGGGCTTGGTGCTCCTCCTTTGCTCCAGCAGCAGTAGTTCTGATGGGGCTTGGTGCTCACAGGGGCTGAGACATGTGGCTCTGTGTTTCAGGAGCTTGTTCACAGCTTCTGTCCTTTTGCCAGTGTTTGTGTGATATCTGTTGTTGTTCTAGTGATGAGGAGGACTGGCAGCAGAGGCACAGCTCAGAGGAGAACAGGGGATTGGTTTAAATCCACTGTCTCCAGAAGAAGAATGAAGATCACTGTTGTACATGTTTGAGCTGAAACATGAGTGCAGTTACACAGCTCCAGACTGGACTCTTCAGGATCTGCTTCTGGAGTCAGTCGTGGACACAGCTGTGGACCTCACAGTCTGAGTCTCTCACACAACAATATATCTTCTATGTGAGGCTCCTGGGACCATTTATACATTTAAATAAGTGTCTGTTCAAATGGAGTAAAAATCAACACTTACACTTTCTGACTCCTGGTGTCAAACCACTGAGCTCCAGCATAGTCCAGTCTGAAAAACACACGACATCAGACTGAAAACACACGACATCAGACTGAAACACACGACATCAGACTGAAAACACGCCACATCAGACACAAACACACCACATCAGATTGAAACACACGCGACATCAGACTGAGACACGCGACATCAGACTGAACACACGACATCAGACTGAAACACACGACATCAGACTGAAACACACGACATCAGACTGAAACACACCACATCAGACTGAAACATAGGACATCAGACTGAAACAAACGACATCAGACTGAAACACACGACATCAGACTGAAACACACGACATCAGACTGAAACACACGACATCAGACTGAAACACACAACATCGTCTCTGAAAACACGACATCAGACTGAAAACACGCGACATCAGACTGAAACACACGACATCAGACTGAAACACACGACATCAGACTGAGACACGCGACATCAGACTGAAAACACGACATCAGACTGAAACACACGACATCAGACTGAAACACACACGACATCAGACTGAAAACACACCACATCAGACTGAAACACACGACATCAGACTGAAACATAGGACATCAGACTGAAAACAAACGACATCAGACTGAAACACACGACATCAGACTGAAACACACGACATCAGACTGAAACACACCACATCAGACTGAAACACACCACATCAGACTGAAAACACACGACATCAGACTGAAACACACGACATCAGACTGAAAACACACGACATCAGACTGAAACACAACAACTGAAACACACTGAAATCAGACTGAAAACACACATCAAACTGAAACACACCACATCAACTGAAAACACACCACATCAGACTGAAACACACGACATCAGACTGAAACATAGGACATCAGACTGAAACAAACGACATCAGACTGAAACACACGACATCAGACTGAAACACACGACATCAGACTGAAACACACAACATCAGACTGAAACACACAACATCAGTCTGAAACACACGACATCAGACTGAAACACGCGACATCAGACTGAAACACACGACATCAGACTGAAACACACGACATCAGACTGAGACACGCGACATCAGACTGAAACACACGACGACATCAGACTGACTGAACACACGACATCAGACTGAAACACACGACATCAGACTGAAACACACCACATCAGACTGAAAACACACGACATCAGACTGAAACATAGGACATCAGACTGAAACAAACGACATCAGACTGAAAACACACGACATCAGACTGAAAACACACGACAGACTGAAACACACGACATCAGACTGAAACACACGACATCAGTCTGAAAAACACACGACATCAGACTGAAACACGCGACATCAGACTGAAACACACGACATCAGACTGAAACACACGACATCAGACTGAGACACGCGACATCAGACTGAAACACACGACATCAGACTGAAACACACGACATCAGACTGAAACACACCACATCAGACTGAAACACACGACATCAGACTGAAACACACGACATCAGACTGAAACACAGGACATCAGACTGAAACAAACGACATCAGACTGAAACACACGACATCAGACTGAAACACACGACATCAGACTGAAACACACGACATCAGACTGAAACACACAACATCAGACTGAAACACACCACATCAGACTGAAACACACCACATCAGACTGAAACACACGACATCAGACTGAAACACACGACATCAGACTGAAACACACGACATCAGACTGAAACACACAACATCAGACTGAAACACACCACATCAAACTGAAACACACCACATCAAACTGAAACACACCACATCAGACTGAAACACACGACATCAGACTGAAACACGCGACCTCAGACTGAAACACACCACATCAGAATGAAACACACCACATCAGACTGAAACACACCACATCAGACTGAAACACACCACATCAGACTGAAACACACGACATCAGACTGAAACACACGACATCAGACTGAAACACACGACATCAGACTGAAACACGCGACATCAGACTGAAACACACGACATCAGACTGAAACACGCGACATCAGACTGAAACACGTGACATCAGACTGAAACACACGACATCAGACTGAAACACACGACATCAGACTGAAACACACGACATAAGACTGAAACACGCGACATAAGGCTGAAACACACGACATAAGGCTGAAACACACGACATCAGACTGAAACACACGACATCAGACTGAAACACACGACATCAGGCTGAAACACACGACATCAGGCTGAAACACACGACATCAGGCTGAAACACACGACATCAAACTAAAACATCAGACTGAAACACACGACATCAGACTGAAACACGCGACATCAGACTGAAACATGCGACATCAGACTGAAACACGCGACATCAGACTGAAACACGCGACATCAGACTGAAACACACGACATCAGGCTGAAACACACGACATCAGGCTGAAACACACGACATCAAACTAAAACATCAGACTGAAACACACACGACATCAGACTGAAACACGCGACATCAGACTGAAACATGCGACATCAGACTGAAACACGCGACATCAGACTGAAAACACGCGACATCAGACTGAAACACACAACATCAGACTGAAACACGCGACATCAGACTGAAACACACATACTAGTCTCATACACACACATTAGGGTTTGGGCCCTCTGTGTAGGGGGCGGGGCCTCTGTGTAGGGGCAGGGCCTCTGTGTAGGGGGCGGGGCCTCTGTGTAGGGGGCGGGGCCTCTGTGTAGGGGGGCAGTGCCTGTTGTACAGACTGAGCGACAGAGACAAGTCTCAGCTCCATCTGAGTTTTTAAATGATCCACAAAGACCCAGGAATCAGTGAGAAACAGCCGCTAAAGTCTTCAAACCCAGAGTGGATCAATAAATAAGTGAATATGTGCGCGGGGAGTGAGCCATGGAGTTTTCAGCACTGTAACGTGTGGTAGTGGTCAGGCAGAGAGCGCTAGCTACAGCCATTAACATGTGCTCTGGGACAGAAGAAGAACAAGACTTGTAGATTTACTCTGATATTTGGTTTATTCCACATTTATAAACCAAACAATGCCAGGTCTCCACGGCAACAAGAATCAGACATGAAAGAGATGAGTCCTTTTTATACCTGTACCACACATTACTTGAGCTGTAGAGCCACAGGTGTGTGTCCATAACACAGCACTGAACAAGTGATGACCTGTGACTTACAGTACATTACAAATAGAGAGGCGCCACCATATGGTGCTATCAGGTACTACAACACAAATACACTGGTAATACTGACTGTTACAGCACGTGTCAGAGATGTGGACTTTAAATACTACTAAAACACACAGATTTACTTCACAATAATCCAGGACTGGATCTACCAGAACTGAACCAGGACTAAACCAGGATCATAATGAGCAGAAAGGAGCAGCAGACACAGGACGAGCACAGGACTTAGGTGTATGTCTGTATATATCTCCTCATCCTCAACACGTGCTCAGGTTAGAGACCCAGTCCCGTCAGAACCCACCCTGAGTCCTGCACAGTGACCCTCAGATCCAGACTGAGACCAGGAGAAGGACCAGGTCTAAACCCAAGATCCAGGACTCAGCCCAACCCCATCTAGCTCTGGTACAGTCCTCACACCTCTGTCTATAAGGCTCAACAGGGGAAATATACGGGTATGATTACTATTACTACAAATAGTAGTAGTAGTAGTACTATTACTGCTGCTCAAATGAACTAATGTGAACACACCTCACTGCTCGAGTGGGAGCACTGAGGTATGTTCACTTTACTTGATTTGAGTTAATCGAGAAAACATTGTGCCAGTTTTTGATTCTTGTGAGTCGGAGTAATGACAGAAATATGAACCATAAACCAGGTCCAACATCTGGACCAAAGCAGATGGAGCTGGGAGTGGCCTGAGGGTTGGTGGTTCCTCTGCCTTTGTGCCTAATGGCCTCACCTCCAGTGTGCTGCTGTGTGTGTGGTTGTGCCTTTGACAGACAGTAGGGGGCAGTCTCACCTGACAGACAGCAGGGGGCGCTGGTCCTGTAGAGCGGTCAGGAGCTCTGCTGAGGGTCCTGGATGGTTGTAGCTCAGGTCTAACTCTCTCAGGTGGGAGGGGGCGGAGCTCAGAGCTGAGGCCAGAGCAGCCCCCCGCCCCTCTGTGTGAGACCAGACATCCAGACAGCCTAAAGACACAGCATTACACTCATGTGGACACAAAGGGGCAGAGTGCATCATGGGAGCTCCTCACCTGAGAGTCTCCAGTCTGCAGGGGGCGCGCTCTTCAGTCCAGAACACAGCAGCTCCACTCCTGAATCCTGGAGGTCGTTGTGACTGAGATCCAGGTGTGTGAGACTGGAGGAGCTGAGGACTGAGGCCAGAGGCCCACAGCTGTGAGGGGACAGTCCACAGAGGGACAGACTGAGGAGACAGAGGGACATTAGAGACTAGAACCACCACACAAAGTTTAAGTCTCAGTCTATGTGGGCCGGTGCTGGGCTTGTTTGACTCCAGACGTGAGAGATGTGAGAGGGGCGTGGCTGAAGGGAGCTCCGCCCCCTCACATCTGTCCCATCTGACACAGAGAGAGACTCTGTGTCTCTGTGAGGAGCGGTCAGGGCCCACACTTCCTGTGCAGTGAGTCGTTTGTTTCAGTTTTGTTTCATCGTGGGGGACAAAGCACCATTACTGTTAATTCTCGTGGCCCTTTCAAAACAAAACCTTCTGCTCTGACAAACTGCAGAATGGGACTTAGTGTGAAATTTTTTTTAAAATGACAAAGCACTAACTCTGAACAAAACCCAAAACCTGACCTGTCCAGAGCATCAGAGAGTTCAGCTGATTTTTAGACATAAATGATGCATTGAACTGGACATTTTACTTGAAGTAAATAATTGAACATAGAAACTGTACAGGCCTGTTGTTTGATGCAGAGTTTTAAGTATAGATGAGATCTCACCAACTTAAGTAAATATAATCCTCGGGGACAAACCCTCCAGCCCTCTACACATTTACATCATTTGTGTCGGCCACACTGAAAAAGAGGACTGGAGGATTATTAATGGGCTGTTGCATTTCAAGTTCTCCCCGTAGATTTCAGAGCCCCACTCCACCCCTGAATTTAAACCCAAAATGAGACTAATAAAAAGTCCCATATCTTGATGTTAGTTTTATCAAATGTTGTTTTCCAACGTGACTACCAGCAGGTTATGTAATAATAGTGAATAATATTAACCCCTCTGACCTGAGCTGGTCCAGTTTACAGTGAGGACTCTTCAGACCAACAGACAACATCTCCAGCCCTGAGTCCTTCAAGTCGTTGAGACTGAGATCCAGGACTGTCAGACTAGAGGACTGGGAGCTGAGGACTGAGGACAGAGCTTCGCAGCTTCTCTCTGACAGGTTACAGCTGCTCAGTCTGGAGAGAGAAAACATTGTTTATGTAGAAGTTGAATCAAACCATCCTCTGTTAAACAAAGTTACTCACAGAGCTTTGTTGGAGGCCTTGACCACTGGCAGCAGCCTCAGGAGAGCCTCCTCTGAAGCAGAGTATTTCTTCAGCTCAAACTGCTCCAGATCTTCTTCTGATGACAGTAAGATGAAGGCCAGAGCTGACCACTGAGCAGGAGACAGTCGACCTTCAGACAGACGTCCTGAACTCAGGTACTGTTGGATCTGCTCCACCAGAGAACGATCATTCAGTTCATTCAGACAGTGGAGCAGGTTGATGCTCCTCTCTGCAGACACATCCTCACTCAGCTTCTTCTTGATGTACTCAACTGTTTTCTGATGGGTCTGGGAGCTACTTCTTGTTTGTTTCATCAGACCTTGTAGAAGGCTTTGATTGATCGAGAGAGAAAGACCCAAGAGAAACCGAAGGAGCAGGTCCAGATGTCCATTTGGACTCTGTAAGGCCTGGTCCACAGCTGTCTGGTAAAACTGAACTGATTTACTGCCAAAAATATTTGTCCTTGTTTGTTTCTCTGAGAGCAGGTTGATCTTAGAACTGATGAAGGTCTGATGGACGTGAAGAGCAGCCAGAAACTCCTGCACACTCAGATGGATGAAGCAGTAGACCTTGTCCTGGTACAGGCCTGGCTCCTCTCTAAAGACCTGTGTGAACACTCCAGAGTACACTGAGGCCGCTGCAGCGTCCAGCCCACACTCTCTCAGGTCACACTCGTAGAAGATCAGGTTTCCTTTCTGCAGCTGCTCAAAGGCCAGTTTTCCCAGAGACTCCACCATCTTCCTGGTCTCTGGACTCCAGTGTGGGTCTGTCTCAGATCCTTCTTCATACTTGATGTTCTTCACTTTGGCCTGAACCACCAGGAAGTGGATGTACATCTGAGTCAGGGTCTTGGGCAGCTCTCCTCTCTCTCTGCTTTTCAACACATGCTCCAGGACTGTGGCAGTGATCCAGCAGAAGATCGGCATGTAGCACATGATGTGGAGACTTCTGGACGTCCTGATGTGGGAGATAATCGTGTCGGCCTCATCTCTGAACCTCTTCCTGAAGTACTGCTCCTTCTGTGGGTCGGTGAATCCTCTGACCTCTGTCACCATGGAGACGCACTCAGCAGGGATCTGATTGGCCGCCGCAGGTCGTGTGGTTATCCAGAGGCGAGCGGAGGGAAGCAGGCTCCCCCTGATGAGGTTTACCAGCAGCACGTGCAGTGAGGAGGAGGACTCTGTGGGGTCGGTCAGGGCCTTGGTTTTGGTGAAGTCCAGAGGAAGTCTGCACTCGTCCAGACCGTCAAAGATGAAGAGCACCTGGAGGTCTTCAAAGCTGCAGAGTTCTGTTTGTGTTTGACTAAAGAAGTGATGAACAAGTGTCACCAAGCTGAAGCTTCTCTCCTTCAGCACATTGAGTGCTCTGAAAGTGAACGGGAACAGCAGCTGTATGTCCTGGTTGGATTTGCCTTCAGCCCAGTCCAGACTGAACTTCTGAGTGAGCACTGTTTTTTCCCGATGCCAGCCCACTCCCTTTGTCAGCACTGTTCTGATTGGTCCATGTGTGTGAGCTGGGCCTTTAAACATGTCTTCACATGTGATGACTGTCTCTGCTGGGTCTGGTTTCCTGGAGGCTGTTTCCATGTGTCTGACCTCATGTTCCTGGTTGACCTCTGAAGACCCTCCCTCTGTGATGTAGAGCTCTGTGTAGATCTGATTCAGAAGGGTGGGGTTTCCTGCTTTAGCGATGCCCTCAAACACACACTCAAACTTCTGCTGCAGGTTAGACTTCAGTTTACGTCGATAAACTCCAGAATAACTCCCTGAATGAAGACAACAGACACAGGCCTGAGTCTCAGAGAATATAAAACGACTGTGAGAACCTTGTTAAATGTGTTAAATGGTCCTACTGCTCCACAGACGCTCAGCCAGCTCCTTCTGCTTCATCCTCCTCAGGAAGTTCAGTGTGATCTTCAGAACAGCCTCACTGTTGCTCCTCTGCTCTTCATCCTCATCCTTCACAGGCTCTAAGCATTCTGGGTAATCTGTACTCAGAACCTTGTGGAGCTTCTTCAGCTCCTTCTGGACAAAAGTGAAGATGTCCTCCTCCAGAAGCTGAACAGACACATTATAAAACAACACAATGCAGTCAGTGTCAGATCTGTGTGGAACAAGTTCTCATCCATCTGAACATTTACAAACTTTAGTGATAGACCTTAAATATGGAGTCCAGCTGTGTCTGATGGTGCTGACCACTGGAGACCTCTGGACCCTGCTGCTCCACTCTGTGAGAGAGACTCATCAAACACTTATGTTCATTTCAACTGTTTTATTCAACACTTGTGTAAACTCACGGCTCTGTGGAAAAAAGAAGTGGACGTCCCATAGACATGTCACTCCTGAGGGACTCACAGATGGGACCAGGTTCAGACGGAGGATGTTTCTGGTGGATCCTGAGACACAGAAGAAAACACACTTCAGTCACAGTGACTCTTCTTAACACTTGTGTTCACCTCACTCCAGAATCTATCATCACAGACAATGTGTTTTGTTCAGTCTGAGGTTTAATTTTCACAAAAGTCAAAAACACAAACAACTATAAACACTGTTGTTATAAAGTCGTTAAGATTGTCCAGACTGTTTACCATAGTGTTACCGGGAGTATACTGTAGGTGGCGCTGCAGTCACATTCTGTTCTCTACGACATACAGTCTGTACCCCACATGTTCTGGTCCACTGATAATAAATGTCTTGTACATTACAAATGGACTGTTTATTGTGAACATCCACATGTCAGAAGTGGAAACATCACAAAGACTGAACATGAAAAGAGATGGAGCCAGGAAAAATAAAGAAAGAAAACACCTGTGTCACACAACTTTAGTCCTGGTTTAGTCCTGGTTTAGTCCTGGTTCAGTCCTGGTTTAGTCCTGGTTTAGTCCTGGCCTCCTGCTGGTCCAGAGTCAGGACTAAACCTGGTGAATCAGTGTTTGAGTTTTGTTCAGTTTAAACCTGGAACATTCTTCCTGAAGATGTGACACAGACTCGACTTTGACGATGTTTAAATCCAGACTCAAACGGTTCTGTTTATCTGTGCATATATGATTATTTATGTTTGTTTTATTGTGAGTTTAATGTCTTTCTTTTTCTGTAAAGCTCTTTAAATGACTTTGTGGATAAATTGTGTTATAATAAACTTGTCTCTTTTTCTGGACCGTGGCAGTTTTATCTGATTTATTAGTCAGTAACTTTCTTTCTTTCCTGACAGAAGTTTGTCGACTGTTGGCTCTTTAAGTCCATTTTAATCCAGTTTCAGATCAAAAGTGTCTCTGTTGGAGAAACACAGTCGTTAAAGGCCTGTGACTTGAGCAGGTCCAGTGGGGTGATGGGTCTGGACTAGGATCTCATAGAAGGACTTTTGTAGGACAAAGACATAAGTGTGTTGCATTTCCTGCTGCTGAGACGAGCATGAAGTTCCTCCTCACAGTCACAGAGTCATCTGCAGCTCTTACACTTATGTTGAGTTTAATACAAAACAACTCGTCCATATCATTCTAAAAAGGCTGTGAACATAAAGTCCTGACATTATGAGGTGAGTCTGACTTACTCTGGACCATCTTCTCTTTTAAAGTTAACCCCAAGTCCCTTAGAGTCATCACTCGTGACTGAGGCGCTGGCCCCAGGAGCAGGTCTGTGGACACAGATGGAGCAGTGGCTTTAGTCTGAGCTCATGGAGAACAGTGGTGGAGTGTTAGTGATCCTCTCTTACCTGTGAGCTTTTATAGAGGGAGGGGCTCCGTACTCTCTGGTCTCTCTCTGATCCATGCTCAGTCCAGGGTCATGTGATCTCAGACCCTCAGGAGGAGCCGACGCATGAAGCCCACTGCAAAAAGTCCACTCCAAATCAGACATGTGTAAACATGTAAATCCAGACAGAACTTTGTACGACACAAGAAAACCTCACAACTAAATACACCAGAAATAAACAGAAATAAAAAGTCCACTTCAAATGGAATAAAATAGTAAATAATAGAAATGAAAAAGCCACAGAATGAACCAAAAGACACGACCAAAACCAAAGAGAGTCTCATTTTAGTTAAATCCACAGCCCAAAAGTCCAAATCAAAGTCATTTAAAACCATTAAAAACACAATTATGTTTATTCAACAACAAAGTCTATAACCAGGAAATAAACAGGAAATAAACCAGGATGAACCAGGTCTGAACTAAATCAGTATTAAACCAGGACTAAAGTTTAGGACTAAACCAGGACTAAACCAGGACTAAACCAGGTCTAAACCAGGTCTAAACCAGGACTGAACCAGGACTAAACCAGGACTAAACCAGGGACTAAACCAGGACTAAACCAGGACTTAACCAGAACTAAACCAGGACTAAACCAGGACTAAACCAGGACTAAACCAGGACTAAACCAGGACTAAACCAGGACTAAACTCAGTGTTAAATAGAATCAAACTAGTCAAACCTGAGCAGATCCGAAGAGTCCAAAGTGTCTCAGAGAAAAGTGCGTAGTTGAAGGAAGTGGCTTGTGTGTGGGTACTTCCTGTAGTCACTCAGAGCTGCTCCTCTATTGGCTGCAGTCCTGGTGCGCGGGGCTCCTCACAGGTGAGTGACAGGCGGCTGCCCCTGAGCTCTGTGTCTGTGTCGGCCTCATTTAGTCTGACTCAGCTGAAATGAGCCAGTAGGACACAAATATGGAGGAGAGGAATGCTCCGGTTCTGATCAGGACTAAACCAGGACTAAAGACAAACTCTCCATGATCTGTTCACTATTTACACCCCTGTTATCTCTACAACTGGGGCCAGTCCAACACTGACACTTGAAACTACTGCATTTATACTTCATGTTCTGTGTAATAGGACCAGTGACTGTTCCACTGTTGATTCTGTAACTTTCTGTCGGTTAAATCAACAGTTTTGATCCGTCCTGTGAGGCCTCTGCTGCTGAGATTTAGAACTGTACAAACTTTTAAAAGTGAATGAATTAAAGTTATATTAACAGTGACTTAACAGTGAATGTCCTGGAGGAAAACAACGTACAACAAGAACCACAGCAAACACAGCGCCACCTGCAGGACTCAGCAGAAGAAAACATGGGAGAGAAAGAAGAAGAAGCAGACGACACAGAGCACAGTGGACTGAGACAACCACAAATAAATAAAAACATCTAAAAGCTGTGAATCAAAGTGATGCAGAGGAAGCTCGGGGATCTCCTCTGTCTGTTCTTATCTTGAATTTTATGATGAAGCTCCATTGTAACAAATAAATAATAATAATCATCATAAATATCCCTCCATTTTCTTCCACTTTCTCCAGCTCTGAGTCGCAGAGGCAGCAGTCTGAGCAGGGACAGAACTTCTCTTTCCACACACCACACTCCTCCAGCTCTTCCAGGGGGATCCCAGCCAGAGACATCGTCCCTCCAGCGTGTCCTGCGTCTTCCCAGAAGAACTTGCCTCCTGTCTCCTTTGTTGTGAGGACATTTTCTACACAAAATCATGTGTAAAGACAGTGTTTCCTTCTGCTGAAAGATGAAGTATCATGGACACTTCCCCAGTGTTGAAATCCTCTGGAGGAGCCTGATGAGGAGAGACAGTGGGTTGTACTGGTGTGTGGACAAAGATTTGGTGGAGAATGTTTATGACACAGGATCCTAATGTTGACTGTAAAAGGTCAGACCTCGTATTAAGATGTGTCCTTTGGATTTGTGTTAACGTCAAGTCTCATTTTATTTTTAGATTGGCTCAGGCCTGACGTGGGCGGGCCGACAGGTGATAGGCCACGAGAGGCCCACAGGAGACAGGTGCAAGGGTTAACAGACTACTCTGTATCAGCTGAATTTAGTTCAGAAAATGGGGTCATTTAATTCATTTTAGATGTGGGAGCTTTCATTTATTGTACAAGCTGCTTTTTAACTCCACCATTTGAGGAGACGACAAACTAAACACACTGAACCAGGGACAACAGCCTGAACTGAACTCCACCCTCCATTTAAACATATTTAGAGAGACTTTACTGGGATGAGTGTAAAAGTGTCTCCCTAATATTAAAACATCTGCATTTATTATTTATTATTATTTATTATTATTCTTTTCCAAGATGGCGCCACGTACGTTCACCCTGGTGATTTCGTGCGCATTTTTTTTCTGGTTTTTGTGTGTTAATCCGGTGTCTGCGTGCTCTTACACCCGTGAAGAGCTACTAAACATCAGAGCAACAACTCCTGCTGATCTACTGCCAGTTTTTTTAGTGCCGGAAGTAGATTTAGTTCACTTTTTAGCTAAAAGAGTGAGACGCAGAAGAAGAGGGAAGCGAGCAGAGGCCTTGGTGCGCCTCCGAAGACGCGGCGCCCGCACGCCCTTACCTGGGATTTTCCTCTCCAACGTTCGCTCACTCTTCAATAAAACAGACGAACTGGCGCTGCTGATGAGGAGAAACAGGGACTTTTCTTCCTCTTGCGTCTTGTGCTTCACGGAGACGTGGCTCAACGAGCGTATCCCGGACTGTGCGCTTCACCTGGAGGGGATTCAGCTCCTCCGCGCGGACAGACAACGGGGACTCTCCGGGGGAAAAGACGAAAGGTGGAGGTGTCTGTTTCTACTACATCAACAACGCCTGGTGGATGTGACTGTGATCTCTCAACACTGCTCTCCCGATGTGGAATATCTCTTCATTAACTGTAAACCTTTCTATTCTCCACGTGAGTTCGCTTCATTCATTCTGGAGCTGTTTACATCCCACCGACACGAGGCCCAGCGGCGCTCGCAGATCAGATTCTGAACTTGGAGCGAACCTCTTTAGTCATCATCCTGGGGGATTTTAATAAAGCAAATCTGAGCCAGGAACTACCTAAGTACAAACAGTTTATTAAATGCCCGACGAGAGAGCAGAAGACACTGGATCATTGTTACTCTACAGTCAGTGGAGCTTACAGAGCCGTGCCTCGTGCTGCTCTGGGATTCTCTGACCACGACATGATTCACCTCATCCCTGCCTACAAACAACGGCTGAAGCTCTCCAAACCTGCTGTGAGGACTTCTAAGAAGTGGACCAGTGAGGCTGTGGAGGAGCTTCGCTCCTGTTTGGACTTTACAGACTGGGACGTGTTCAGGGGCCACAGACAGTTTGGATGAGGACACAGACACTGTGACGTCATACATACAGTTCTGTGAGGACAGTATCATTCCATCATGTACCAGGGTGACTTTTAACGACAAACCCTGGTTCACTCCCAGACTGAGGCATTTAAGGAGGGAAAAGGAGAGGGCGTACAAGGCAGAAGATCGTGAGGGCTACAGGCGTTGTAAGTATGCTTTTAGCAAAGAGGTGGAAAAGGCTAAAGCGAAGTACAATACACGTCTGAGGCAGCATTTCTCCACCAACGACTCTACGTCTGTCTGGAGAGGGCTTAGGCAAATCACCAACTACACAAGCCCAAAGCCCCTCCCGCTGCGGACAACAAACAACTTGCAGAACAGCTAAACGGCTTTTATGCAAGGTTTGATGTCCCCACATCCCTCCCCCTCCTCCATCACCACCATGGACATCACAGCCGAACCCACCTCGGACCCTTCCTCCGCCCCCACTGCCTTCACAGTTTCGGAGCGGGACGTGACTAAGCTTTTCAAGAAGCAAAACCCCCGCAAAGCCCCGGGCCCGGACGGTGTCTCTCCTTCCACCCTTAGACACTGTGCTGAGGAGCTGGCTCCTGTCTTCACAGACATCTTTAACACCTCCCTGGAGTCGTGTCACGTTCCAACCTGCTTCAAGCTGTCCACCATTGTCCCCGTCCCCAAGAAGCCCAGGATCACCGGACTTAATGACTACAGACCTGTGGCGCTGACGTCTGTAGTCATGAAGTCATTTGAGCGCCTGGTCCTGCACCACCTCAAGTCCCTCACCTCCCCCCTCCTGGACCCTCTGCAGTTCGCCTACAGAGCCAATCGGTCTGTGGACGACGCCATTAACCTGGCTCTTCACTTCATCCTCCAGCATCTGGACTCCCCAGGAACCTACGCCAGGATCCTGTTTGTGGACTTCAGCTCTGCATTCAACACCATCCTCCCTGCTCTGCTCCAGGACAAGCTCGCTCAGCTCAACGTGCCTGACTCCACCTGCAGGTGGATCACTGACTTCCTGACGGACAGGAGGCAGCGCGTGCGGCTGGGAAAGAATGTCTCGGACACCCGGACAATCAGCACAGGATCTCCACAGGGCTGTGTACTTTCCCCCCTGCTCTTCTCCCTGTACACCAACTGCTGCACCTCCAGCCACGACTCCGTCAAACTGGTCAAGTTTGCGGATGACACCACCCTCATCGGGCTCATCTCGGACGGGGATGAGTCTGTCTACAGGAGGGAGGTGGATCGGTTGGTGTCCTGGTGCAGCAGCAACAACCTGGAGCTCAACGCCCAGAAGACAGTGGAGATGATTGTGGACTTCAGGAAAGTCACAGCCCCCCTGCCCCCTCTTGCCTTGACTGACTCCCCCATCACCACCGTGGACTCTTTCCACTTCCTGGGCACCTGCATCACCCAGGACCTCAAGTGGGAGCCGACCATCAGCTCCCTCATCAAGAAAGCCCAGCAGAGGATGTACTTCCTGCGGCAGCTGAGAAAAGCCAAGCTGCCGGTCCAGATGATGGTGCAGTGCTACACGGCCATCACTGAGTCCATCCTCACCTCCTCCATCACTGTGTGGTTCGCTGGGGCCACTGCCAGGGACAGACAGAGACTGCAGCGCATTGTGCTCTGCTGAGAAGGTGATTGGCTGCAGCCTCCATCTCTCCAGGACCTGTACGCCTCCAGGACTCGGGGGCGAGCAGGTCGTATAGCAGCTGACACTTCTCACCCTGGACATGGACTATTTCAGCCACTTCCCTCTGGCAGGAGGCTACGGTCCATCAGGACCAGAACCTCTCGTCACAAGAACAGTTTCTTCCCCTCTGCTGTTTCCCTCATGAACACTTCATAAACCTGCACTAAACTGGACACTTCATAACACTGGTCACTAAATAACCCATGATGCACTGTTGTTGTTGTTTTGATGCTACTATTGTATATATTTCTACTATTGTATATATTTCTACCTCCTGCATGCCCTTATTTGTATTTATTTAGTGTGGTTTTTTTGTGTGTGTGTTTGTTATGTCGCACTTTATCACCGAAGTAAGTTCCTAGTCTGTGAGCTCTGCTCACGGACAATGGCAATAAAACTTCTTCTGATTCTTATTCTGATTCTGATTTATGACTAAAACAAGGTGGATGTAGTTCTCATGGTGACCACAAGAGGGCAGCACCTGTCTATGTGGTGCTGGACACTCCAATGTGACTCTTCTTTTTGGTTGGTGATGGGCTGCAGGTGAGTAGTGGGTGGTGCCAGACTCTCCACCCAGCTCCAGGCACAGACAGAGAAAGGAGAGAGGAGGCAGCACAAAATCACACGGGGAAAAAACTAATCCTGACATCTACAGTCAGTTCAGTTCATTTCAAGTACGGGATTGGAAAGGAAACTTTAGTGATTTGGCTCATTTTAGCTGCTTTAGCGACAACATACAAAGTCGTTCTTGCATCGTTCGCTTGAATATCTGATGGTAAAACACTCACCTGAACATGATGGCTGAGAGTTTCACCCTGGATGCAGTGTAAAGAGTTTTAGAGGTGGGTTAATCGTGACGACACCAGACCTCGCCACAGTGGAACAGAGGAGGACGTGACTGTGTGACCATGTGACTTGAAGTGTGGGAGTCGTTTATATGAACAGTCTACGGGGCAGAGCTGAAGCTGACCTGATACAATGAGACGGGACCTCAAATACAGACCTCAGACGCAGGTTAGACGAGCTGCAGATTTTTAAAAGTTGTACCAAAATGACCACGTGACACTGCAAAATCCTACGAGTATCACCGAGATATCATCAAGAAAAAAAAGGAAGTGCTTACGTCACAGTGGGCGTGTTCTGGTGGTGGTGAAAATGGCGGATATCAGAGCAATGACGTCTTGAATACAGGAGATTAAAGATTACTCAAACATGCACGAATCAGTCAAATACATCTTCAAGAGGGTAAATGAGAAGAAACGACTAGAACATGGTTAAAGCAGCTCTGAAAAGTACATTTCACAGAACTGGTCTGATTTAAAATATCAAACAATAGCTGTGCAAATTTAAACTCAGTAGTAAACCATAATAGTTTCAATTACAGCATCCCTCACTTCCCTTGATTCGTTTTTTTTTTATAAATACATGTACAAATATGTGTATGAATACATTGTACAAATACATTTATAAATACATTTACACAGTGTTGTTCTTCTGACATATGTTATGGCCGATCTACTTTTCCACAGAGTCACAGGTTTAAACTCATCTCCTGTTATGAAACAAAGAGTGAAATAGTGAATCTGCAGGTTTAAAGTCGAGGCTGGAGTCTGTGTGTTAATTATGGACTGAGGACTGATTTATACCAAAATTAGAAAGAATTCATCTTTCTCTTTGAATATCAACAGACAAATATAACGTTACAGGTGATTTTTTCCCCACTGCCTTGTATTACATAACTTTAAGAAAATACACCTTGTTTCTCCAGTAGAAGAAGTCACGCGCGGTGCATGATGGGATACAGAAGTGTACAGAGTCTGCTCGGATGCTTCGCTCACGCCCGATCTCCATGGAAACACAGGAAACACAGGAAACACAGGAAACACAGGAAACACAGGAAACACAGGAAACACAGGACACACAGGAAACACAGGAAACACAGGAAACACAGGAAACACAGGAAACACAGGAAACACAGGACACACAGGAAACACAGGAAACACAGGAAACACAGGACACACAGGAAACACAGGAAACACAGGAAACACAGGAAACACAGGACACACAGGAAACACAGGAAACACAGGAAACACAGGACACATATGACACTGAGTTCATCGGTGCATGAAACGGGACAGGCCTCGTGTGTGGTCGAATCCCACAGTTTGGAGCGATGGTGACGGGTCCTTTATGGACTTTTTCACCACTGCAGATCCACATCTCACCACTGCAGGGCGCCACAGTGCAGCACCATCACAATCATCAGGTCACAGAAGTAGAACAAGTATTAAACCTAAAAACTTCTATGGGGTATTAAAGAGGAGGTATTTACTTCTGTGTTACCGTTCCGACGACCCGCCCGCAGGCCGTCGCCTTTTCTTTACAACTTTACAGCAATGTACATTCACTTCTGCGTCACCCACACAAACAATCTACACATCAAATGAAAGCTACGGATCTCATCTTTCCGAATATGTAAACCATTTTCACCTAAAGTCACCACAGTGCTGTCAGGAAAGCCGTTTTTACAGAAAAGCCAAAAATGCCTATTTGGACTTCACTCACCTTTGAGGGCTCTGGTTCTGTCAAACATCAACATATTTCCACAATATCGGTCTCATTCTTTCCGTAGAGGTCCAGAGAATATAATCCAGTCAAGAAATTATGTCCACAAAATAAGTTAGATCCTCCATGTCCAATCTGCTGCAGGAAAGTGAAATCTGCTCCGTCATTTTTTTGCATTTCTTTTGTCAATTTCAGACCTAACAAACTTCAGACAGCGCCAACTTTGTTCCTCCGTGATAAACAAACATGCTAGCTTCTGATTGACACCAAGTTTGTCCAATAAGGTGGGGGTTGTGGGTCACTGGAGCCCCAGACAGCGAATCAGTGCTACAGGTGACTGAAAGTGTACGCCCCACTCTCCCCCGTGTAGAATCAACCAGTCACATCTCACACATTCAGTGACGTTTTCTCCTTACAGCCAATGAGCAGCTGAACACGAGGATGTGTGACATGCCGTGGTTTTCTGTAAACACACGGAGCCCAGTGCGTAACGAAAGAAAATGAATCACGGCTTTTCGTGCGTAAAGTGTGCGTAAAATGACGCACTGTGATTTTGCCACAGTTTTGCTTCTAAACACGACGAAACGGATAAAACAAAGGCAGTACGCGACGGAGGACACTGTGGATGTTTGTACAAGTTACACCAGAGGCATCTCGGACCCGGAGCGGTTCATGGCAGATTCCACGGTGGACTCAGAAGTGGAGGAGCATATTCTTTGATGGACTGGATGCTGTTCTGGGTCGGTAAGCCTGGTTTATTCTGCTATTTACATAATTGTAGATAAAATATATCGTGTGTAATCATTAGCATCACTTCTGTGCATAGTGGCATTGGAACCATGGGCACATTTGTTTTTATCTGTATGAATTAGACTTCATTTGTTTATTGATTGAAAGATGTTTTATTCTGCAGTTTACAGTATATAAGTAAAATTATAATATGTATATGATATAATATTACTTCACCCTCTCTCAATTTTGTACTTTCTTGTCACTAATGTGTTTGTGTTTTTCTTTAGGCACGTGGGTGACGTTATCAGATTCTCTCATCGGCTGTTACCAGGTTTTGCACAAAACAAAGAAATGGCATTTTGGCAAAGACATTTTTTCACCATTTTTTGGACAAGCCATAATCATGTACAGTGAGCTTTTCACTGCTGTTTACAGTGTGTGTTTGTTCACTGTTTGCAGTGTGTGGAGTTTGTAAATATATATTTATTTTGACCCATACCCCTTGTTTTGACTATATTTCATAAACAAAATGTGTATTTTATATTATGTTTTTGATATGCTATATAAATTTACATAAGTAATAGAGCAGCTCAGTGCAGATACAGATTCCTCTAAGTGTGAGCTTTCAGTAGAGCCCTCATTGATGTCTGTGGGTTCATTCAAAAGTTATTGCAGTTTTTCCAAACGTTCTCCAAATGTCTCCATTTGGAGAGGTTTGGATAAACTTGGATACATCAAAAGTCCCTCCATAAAGCGCCTGGATTTAGTCATAATAAAATAAGTGTAAAAATCTCATTTTTTTATAGATTGACCTCAAATCTGAAATGTGAGAGGTCAACAACATTTTCAATTGAAATATGGTGTATTTTTGTCCCCAGCTCCTACTGCAGCTTTCGTCCCCCTAATTTTTTACAAAAAATTTAGGCGAGGATGAGAAAAATCATTTTTTATGTGTATTCCAAAGTGTATAAATACTTACCAGACAAACTTACAGTGATTCTGACACCTGAGGGTAAAACTAGAGGATGTTTCCTTTACAAAGACCCCAAACTTGTGTAAATAATACTTATGGTTCAATAACAGTAATCATTTTAATTTGGAGAGGTCAGAACGTAGGCAATTTCACCAAAAATACCCGGAATGGTAAGGGGTTAAAGAGGAGGTATTTACTTCTGTGGGGTATTAAAGAGGAGGTGTAATGTGTTGTTGTGTGTCGTTGTGTGTTGTTGTGTGTTGTGTGTTGTTGTGTGTTGTTGTGTGTTGTTGTGTGTTGTGTGTGTCGTTGTGTGTTGTGTGTTGTTGTGTGTTGTGTGTTGTGTGTTGTTGTGTGTTGTTGTGTGTTGTTGTGTGTTGTTGTGTGTTGTGTGTGTCGTTGTGTGTTGTTGTGTGTTGTGTGTTGTTGTGTGTTGTTGTGTGTTGTGTGTGTTGTTGTGTGTCGTTTGCATTAAACCAGGGGTCTCAGACTCGCGGCCCGCGGGCCAATTGCGGCCCTCGGGCCTGTAGTTTGCGGCTCCCGCCTTACTATGAAACTCTAATGTTAATGCGGCGAGTTTGACATGTGGCACTTTACAGTGTTGTGTGCGGAGCTGAACGAATCTACCAATCACGGAGGGTATATGGCTCTGGGGGCGGGACATCGGTTTGATGCAGAGAAACATTTCTCAATGAGTGAAAGTTACAGCAGCGATGCCATGGAGGGTTTTCTTTTGTACCTGGTGCCTCGTTTCTATTGAGCACACGCGTATGGCGCCCTCTCTCTTTCTGCCTGCGCCCTCTTCAGAAAGAGAGAGGACGCAAGGAGAAAGAGAGAGGGCGCAAGGAGAAAGAGAGAGGGCGCAAGGAGAAAGAGAGAGGGCGCAAGGAGAAAGAGAGAGGGCGCAAGGAGAAAGAGAGAGGACGCTGGGAGAAAGAGAGAGGGCGCTGGGAGAAAGAGAGAGGACGCAAGGAGAAAGAGAGAGGGCGCAGGGAGAAAGAGAGAGGGCGCAAGGAGAAAGAGAGAGGACGCAAGGAGAAAGAGAGAGGGCGCAGGGAGAAAGAGAGAGGGCGCAAGGAGAAAGAGAGAGGGCGCAGGGAGAAAGAGAGAGGGCGCAAGGAGAAAGAGAGAGGACGCAAGGAGAAAGAGAGAGGGCGCAGGGAGAAAGAGAGAGGGCGCAAGGAGAAAGAGAGAGGACGCAAGGAGAAAGAGAGAGGGCGCAGGGAGAAAGAGAGAGGGCGCAAGGAGAAAGAGAGAGGACGCAAGGAGAAAGAGAGAGGGCGCAAGGAGAAAGAGAGAGGACGCAAGGAGAAAGAGAGAGGACGCAAGGAGAAAGAGAGAGGGCGCAAGGAGAAAGAGAGAGGGCGCAAGGAGAAAGAGAGGGCGCAGAAGGGTAAACAGTGGCGGAGACGCCAACACCGGGGCTGTTAGGCACACGCTCGCTTTCACATTTTCACCGCTCACTTTTAGTTACCGC
>JAIEZT010000133.1:87500-131584 GCA_019594935.1 Periophthalmus modestus
AAGAAACCCATAAGAGGAGAGAAGAAACCCACAAGAGGAGAGAACAAACCCCACAAGAGGAGAGAACAAACCCACAAGAGGAAAGAACAAACCCACAAGAGGAGAGAACAAACCGACAAGAGGAGAGAATAAACCCACAAGAGGAGAGAACAAACCCACAAGAGGAGAGAACAAACCCCACAAGAGGAAAGAACAAACCCACAAGAGGAGAGAAGAAACCCACAAGAGGAGAGAACAAACCGACAAGAGGAGAGAAGAAACCCACAAGAGGAGAGAACAAACCGACAAGAGGAGAGAACAAACTCACAAGAGGAGAGAAGATAGATAGATAGATAGATAGATAGATAGATAGATAGATAGATAGACAGACAGATAGACAGACAGACAGACAGACAGACAGACAGACAGACCTTTATTGTCCCCGAGGGGAAATTTGTTTCCACAAACTCTGTTCATACATGGAAAAACATTACAACATTGATCATACACAAGGACAAGACAGACAGCACACAATAAGAAAGTTACACATTATTGAGAGCAGCGCTGGCAGAGGGGACAAAACTTTTGCTGAAGCGTGTCCACTTCCACCTGAGTGTTCTGTGTCTGCGGCCCGAGGGCAACAGAGAAAAGTGGGTGTGGAGCGGGTGGTCCGAGTCCCTGCTGACTGTGAGAGCGGGTGGTCCGAGTCCCTGCTGACTGTGAGAGCGGGTGGTCCGAGTCCCTGCTGACTGTGAGAGCGGGTGGTCCGAGTCCCTGCTGACTGTGAGAGCGGGTGGTCCGAGTCCCTGCTGACTGTGAGAGCGGGTGGTCCGAGTCCCTGCTGACTGTGAGCGGGTGGTCCGAGTCCCTGCTGACTGTGAGAGCGGGTGGTCCGAGTCCCTGCTGACTGTGAGAGCGGGTGGTCCGAGTCCCTGCTGACTGTGAGAGCGGGTGGTCCGAGTCCCTGCTGACTGTGAGAGCGGGTGGTCCGAGTCCCTGCTGACTGTGAGAGCGGGTGGTCCGAGTCCCTGCTGACTGTGAGAGCGGGTGGTCCGAGTCCCTGCTGACTGTGAGCGGGTGGTCCGAGTCCCTGCTGACTGTGAGAGCGGGTGGTCCGAGTCCCTGCTGACTGTGAGCGGGTGGTCCGAGTCCCTGCTGACTGTGAGAGAGCGGGTGGTCCCGAGTCCCTGCTGACTGTGAGAGCGGGTGGTCCGAGTCCCTGCTGACTGTGAGCGGGTGGTCCGAGTCCCTGCTGACTGTGAGAGCGGGTGGTCCGAGTCCCTGCTGACTGTGAGAGCGGGTGGTCCGAGTCCCTGCTGACTGTGAGAGCGGGTGGTCCGAGTCCCTGCTGACTGTGAGAGCGGGTGGTCCGAGTCCCTGCTGACTGTGAGAGAGCGGGTGGTCCGAGTCCCTGCTGACTGTGAGAGCGGGTGGTCCGAGTCCCTGCTGACTGTGAGAGCGGGTGGTCCGAGTCCCTGCTGACTGTGAGAGCGGGTGGTCCGAGTCCCTGCTGACTGTGAGAGCGGGTGGTCCGAGTCCCTGCTGACTGTGAGAGAGCGGGTGGTCCGAGTCCCTGCTGACTGTGAGAGCGGGGGTGGTCCGAGTCCCTGCTGACTGTGAGCGGGTGGTCCGAGTCCCTGCTGACTGTGAGAGCGGGTGGTCCGAGTCCCTGCTGACTGTGAGAGCTGGTGAGAGGGTGGTCCGAGTCCCTGCTGACTGTGAGCGGGTGGTCCGAGTCCCTGCTGACTGTGAGAGAGCGGGTGGTCCGAGTCCCTGCTGACTGTGAGCGGGTGGTCCGAGTCCCTGCTGACTGTGAGCGGGTGGTCCGAGTCCCTGCTGACTGTGAGAGCGGGTGGTCCGAGTCCCTGCTGACTGTGAGAGCGGGTGGTCCGAGTCCCTGCTGACTGTGAGCGGGTGGTCCGAGTCCCTGCTGCTGACTGTGAGAGCGGGTGGTCCGAGTCCCTGCTGACTGTGAGCGGGTGGTCCGAGTCCCTGCTGACTGTGAGAGCGGGTGGTCCGAGTCCCTGCTGACTGTGAGAGCGGGTGGTCCGAGTCCCTGCTGACTGTGAGCGGGTGGTCCGAGTCCCTGCTGACTGTGAGAGCGGGTGGTCCGAGTCCCTGCTGACTGTGAGAGCGGGTGTCCGAGTCCCTGCTGACTGTGAGCGGGTGGTCCGAGTCCCTGCTGACTGTGAGAGCGGGTGGTCCGAGTCCCTGCTGACTGTGAGAGCGGGTGGTCCGAGTCCCTGCTGACTGTGAGAGCGGGTGGTCCGAGTCCCTGCTGACTGTGTGAGAGCGGGTGGTCCGAGTCCCTGCTGACTGTGAGCGGGTGGTCCGAGTCCCTGCTGACTGTGAGAGCGGGTGGTCCGAGTCCCTGCTGACTGTGAGAGCGGGTGGTCCGAGTCCCTGCTGACTGTGAGCGGGTGGTCCGAGTCCCTGCTGACTGTGAGAGCGGGTGGTCCGAGTCCCTGCTGACTGTGAGCGGGTGGTCCGAGTCCCTGCTGACTGTGAGAGCGGGTGGTCCGAGTCCCTGCTGACTGTGAGAGCGGGTGGTCCGAGTCCCTGCTGACTGTGAGAGCGGGTGGTCCGAGTCCCTGCTGACTGTGAGAGCGGGTGGTCCGAGTCCCTGCTGACTGTGAGAGCGGGTGGTCCGAGTCCCTGCTGACTGTGAGAGCGGGTGGTCCGAGTCCCTGCTGACTGTGAGAGCGGGTGGTCCGAGTCCCTGCTGACTGTGAGAGCGGGTGGTCCGAGTCCCTGCTGACTGTGAGAGCTGTGGTCCGAGTCCCTGCTGACTGTGGTCCGAGTCCCTGCTGACTGTGAGAGCGGGTGGGTCCGAGTCCCTGCTGACTGTGAGAGCGGGTGGTCCGAGTCCCTGCTGACTGTGAGAGCGGGTGGTCCGAGTCCCCCTGCTGACTGTGAGTCGGGTTGTCCGAGTCCCTGTCTGGAGTTGGCAGACAGATGATTTTTGATGCTGTGTGTGTGACCTTAATGAGCCTATTTCTGTTTGTGATGGAGACATGTTAAAGTAACAGGGGGAGCAGTAAAGAAGAATGGGCTGAATGATGCTCGTGTACAACAGTAACAGAAGAGCTGACAGAGAGGGCGGAGCTGACGGAGGATGTGGAGTCTTTGTTGAGAGCGTTTATGGATGTCTGTGACATGTTGTTCAAAAGTGAGTTTATTGTCCAAAGTGAGTCCAAGGTACTTGAAGTGATTGACACGTTCCCCTGTCTTGTCATGTATGATGATGGGAGCCAGGTCTGGAATATTTGTCTGAGTGTAGATGAGTAAGTCCTTGGTTTTGTCCACGTTCAGCTCCAGACTGTTGCTGGAGCACCACCTGATGAAGTGAGTGACAGACTGGTGATAAGAGATAATGGAGTTATTGTCCGTAAGCAGGGCCAGGATGGCGGTGTCGTCAGAATACTTGAAATAGGTGGTGACAGATGACGGGCTAACACAGTCGTTGGTATAGAGGGTGTAGAGAAAGGGGCTGAGCACACACCCCTGGGCTGCACCGGTGTTAGTGATTATGGTGGACGATGTGATTGAGCCCACTCTGACAGCCTGTGGTCTGTTACTGAGGAAATTGTAAATCCAGTGAATGAGATGTGGAGACAGGTTGAGCAGGTGGAGTTTTTCAATCATGCAGTGTCGTTGTATTGTATTGAAGGCTGAGCTAAAGTCAATAAATAGGATGGATGCAAAGGAGCCAGGTGTTTCCAGATGTTGTAGGAGTGGGTGGAGAACACATGCCACGGCGTCCTCTGTCCCCCGCCCGGCCCTGTAGGCAAACTGGTAAGGATCCAGCAGTGGACTGACTGCTGGGAGAATGGACTGGAGAACCAGCTTTTCCAAGCACTTCATTGTGATAGAAGTGAGTGCTATTGGTCGGTAGTGGTTTGGCTCAGATGGATGGGGTTTCTTGGGAACCGGAATTATTGTAGAGGTTTTCCAGGCTATAGGAATGTGAGCTGTCCTGATGGAGTCCCAGAAGATAGAGAAGAGGATGAAGGACAGTTCCATGGCACACAGTTTCAGCACCCTCGCCGGAATGCCATCTGGACCAGGTGCCTTTCCCACTTTACACCTGCTCAGTTGTCGGCGCACATCCTCCTCTGTAAACGGAGGCTCTGATGGAATGTCTGGTGGCAAGGCACTTAGCAGTTTTTCACAGATGGCAGAGTGGTCATGTTTGTCAAAGCGAGTGTAGAAGGCGTTCAAAGAGTCAGAAAAGGTGACAGGGTCAGATGTTCCATGGTGCCCAGAGCTGTGTGCTTGACCAGTAAGGACTTTGATCTTCTGGAATGCCTGCTTCGTGTTCATACTGCTGAATTCTTGTTCAATTTTGTCTTTGTATCTGAGTTTGGCTCTTGTTATGTCACTTTTGATTTGTCTGTTTAGTGTGTTGACAGTGTTCCAGTCCCCACACTGGAAAGCCTTATATTTCTCTTTCATTTTAATTTTAATTTGAGATGTGAACCATGGTTGGGAGTTTGGGTATTTCTTAAATGTTCTTGTGGGTATAGTTGAGAGAATGCAGAAATGAATATATTCCGTGATGATTGAGACTCTTTGCTCCATGTCTCCCTGAAATATCTCCCAGTCTGTGCATGCCAGGGAGCCCTGCAGCTGTGCAATGGCATCCTCCGACCAAACGGTGGCGCTGTGGATGGTTGGCTTGGAGCGCTTCAGTTCCAGTCTGTAGTGAGGAAGCAGAACAACAACATTGTGGTCGGAGTAGCCAAGCGGTGGATGTGCTCGAGCGGCGAACGCATCAGAAATGTTTCTGTAACATAAATCCAAGATGTTGTGCTTCCTCGTGAGAACATCCACATACTGGTGCAGTGACGACATCACACAGTCCAGTTTACAGTTGTTAAAATCACCCAAAATGAACAGCGGAGCATCAGGATATTTAGCCATCATCGAGCTAGCATCCTCGGCTAGTAGCTCCGCTGCTGTCCTTGTGTTAGCGCTGGGGGGGATGTAGACACAGCTGATCACCACACACGGGAATTCCCTCGGGAGATAATACGGCCGGGACAGAGTGAGCAGCTCAGGTCAGGGTGTACATTTCCTCTGATGTGTTTTGATGTACTACACCATCGGTTATTCACAAAGATGCAGACTCCACCACCTTTATTCTTCCCGGACTTGCTTGTCCTGTCAGCTCGAGTGAGAGTAAAGTCATCGAGGCTGACCTCTGAGTCTGGAATGGTCCCATCGAGCCAGGTTTCTGTCAAGGCGATGACACAAGCATCCCTGAAGGTTCGTTCCAGTCGGCATTTAGCATGCAGCAGATCCATTTTGTTTCGGAGGGAGCGGACATTAGCCAGCAGGATGGAAGGGAGAGGGGGCCTGAAAGGGCGCTTCCTCAACCTGGTGCGTACCCCACCTCTCCTACCCCGTTTTCTTGGTCGGAGTTCAGGCGGTAGATTGATTGTTGGTTTCTGGAGACAAGGAGAAGAGGAGCGGAGTTGGAGAAGCTCGTGCCGGCTATAGGTGAGTCGAACATAGCCGCTTGTCCCAGGCTGTAAAGCCTTGCAGTTATCCAGAAGCCACAGGGTTGACAGTGTGATCAGAATAATCTTGCTCACATCCAACATATTGTGTAATAGATCACATAGAGACGTACAATCAAACAGACAATGACAGAGCTGTGTCGTCGCAGCCGAGCGTGCGCCGGAAGAGCAAGATGCAAGAGTTCTTGCACAATTATCATTGTATTACAGGATGAATAAATCATTCTTCATAGTTTACTAATCATTAATAAGTGTTGGAGTTGATATTTAAATATGCATTTACAAATACACATACAAATGGTTAGTTAAGGAGAAACAAAGTGTGAAATAAGTATGAATAACTGTACACAACACAGGCCAATTAATCGCTAATTAAGTGTTAACTAAGGTTGTACTTAAGTAGTTATTAAGCCTGCATCATTATTAAGTGTCTGTTCATTATTAATGTAGCCGGGTCAAATAAAACAGAATCTAACTGAACAAGTAGTAGTTGCAATTTTTGGCCTGGCCAGTAGATGTCACTATACTATTTGGATAATGCAGTAGTCACTTGAAGTCGCACACGTGATGTCATCAACGGCAGACAGCCAAGTGCCTCAATGAGAACCAGACAGAGAACGGTGCGTGTGAAGAGTAAAACTGAGTTTAAATGGGTTTTTAGTACAAAAATAATCTTTAATATTGATAAGTAAGGCTGTAACGAGTGTCCTTTTAAGATTATTCAAAGTTGTAGACCCGAGGATTGAGATTGATCGAGATTGAGATTGAGATTTACCATCCTGTGAAAAGAGTAACGGCTCACGTAACAGACGGAGCTGCGTGACGGCGTGAGAGTTAAAACCAAATAAGTTCAATGTAATGGTTGAGAGTGTTTAGGAATGTTTTGTTGTTTTGTGACTGATTTTGTACATTTGTAAACTTGTGATTTCTTCAGAGGGAGATAGCACTGTCCAGGGTTCTCCAGAGTGATAAGTTGTACTGGGCAGTCTGTCCGCCATTTTGACGTAAGTTGAAGTTCACTGTTAAACTTCTTTTTCTATTGTACCGTTGCTATTTAAATGTCAACTAAGTAGTGTTATTCCATGTTTTGTTTAGGATAAGCCCACTACGGTTGTCTTCTTTTGATTATTTTCTTTAGAGTGTTGTCTTTGGTCATATGTTTTTATCTTTACTGATGATTGTTACAAAGAAACAGTTTTTGTTTTTTTTAAAAGAAGCCAAATCAAACCAAAATTTAATGCTGTTCTCCTGCTGGGGACAGTCGGGAAATAAAAGATCCACGTTTATTTTTTTGGAGTTGCTGGTGTCTGGTCTATTCATTTTACACCTGGCCACATTAATTAAGTGCTTGTTCATGATTTATTAAGGTAAATAGGGTGTAGTTATAAAGTGTTACTCAGATCTCTGTGTGCGTTACCATGGATACAACCTGAACATCATGTGGTGTTATTGCAGTTTTTATCTCTGAGCTCACATTTTCAGAGTCTGTCCCTCCATGTCCCGACACATTTTTTATACTTCACTTTTGTCTCCAGTTTGAGACGGTCACTCTCCCTTTGAGTTTCATTAAATGTATAATCTGATCCTCGGTGTCGGCCGTGTTCACCTTCTACACTTTGATGAGGTCATAGTTTCAGGTGGAGGGCGGGGCTTATATAACTCTATGGGAGAGTCTCTGTTTTTGAAAGAAATCTCCAAACTTCTGCTCCACAAATGTTGAACCTTCTCATTATTAGTTTTGGGCTCCACAAACTCGTCATATTAATCTTATGGTTTAAGTCCTTTGACGACTCTCACGTCTTTGGGCTTGAATAATGGCTCCACTTTATGAAGATATTGTGAAAAACTCATGTGACTTTTGTAATAGAGAGATATGAACCATAAACCAGGTCCACACATCTGACAGTGACACAGAGAAGTCCACCTGAGAATTCTGACTGTCTCAGGTTCAACTAGAGGGATTCTTACAGCTCACACTTTGTCTTTGAACTTTTGTCTTTTATTTGTGGCTGAAAACACAATAAGACTCAAACTTGACATGGTTTTATCTGAGTTCATGGTTTAGTTTTGTTTGGTGTGGCTCCGGTCGACTTCTCCAAGTTGAATAAAGGGTGATAAAAGAACCACATGTACTAATGACTCTGGTCTACACCACTGTGTCTCCTCCTCCTTCTGATTGGACAAAAACACTGCCTCAGAACATAAAAATACAACATACTTTCTTTATGGGAGGATTGAACCAATCAACAAACAAGGACCAAAGTAGCACATATACAGACTGTTCACTTTACTGCATGTGGAGCCTGTTTATGAGTTTGTAAAGTTCAGATTGAAACACAGTGATTTGTTCAGTACAGACACTAGTGTGAGGCTGATGTCTGCACTTTGTCTTTGAGGAAATAAAACATTAGAAAAGAAATCTCTGGTCAAATGTCGTCAAAATATAATCAACATTTACAAAAGTGATTTTTGTACAGATTTGACTGTTGTATTTTACACAGAGGAGGGTGAGTCTGTCACAGAGACACTGAGGAGTCAGACCAGAGCATAAACCCAGGGAACAGAGGCTCTCAGTGAAGGTGGTGTTGAAGGTGTGGAGGTGGGTCAGTTGGTCAGAGGAGACTGTGTAGAAGGACAGAGAGCCAGCAGGACAGTCCACAAACACTGAGACTGTCCCAGAAGAGGAGGACCAGGGCTGAGGGAGGGAGGTGTCTTTGTTATTATGCCAAACAGAGAAACAATGTTTAGAACAGGACAGACTCCAGGACTGATCATTGTGTCCAAACAAACTGTCATAACTGTCTCCTTTCCTTCTGATTCTTCTGTAAGAGACTGCTATAAAAACCCTTCCACTCCACTGGACCTCCCAGTAACAGCGACCAGTCAGACCAGTGGAACACAGAATCTGAGCCCAGTATTCAAATCTGTCCTGATGATCTTGATACAGCTGCTCCTCTGTCACACGTGTCACCTTCTTGTTGTTGTCAGACAGTTTGAGTTTTATCTGAGCTGTGTTTGGATCCAGAGTGAGATCACAGAAATCTGATGGAGAGAAGACACAACACAGCAGCAGTTAGTCCCATGTGAGACACACATTTAATTATAGTTTAATATGGAAAAATCTATTCATGAAAGATGGATTTAAAGTCAATTATGTATTTTTATTATGATTTTATTAACGAATCATTGCTGTCTTATATTTGACTAATGTTTCTTATATTTTCAGTGTAAAACTTGAGTTTGTTGCTGCAGTGACAAAGTGCAGCTCCAGTCTCTGACGTCACTCCACACATTCCTACACTCCTCTGTCTCCATGACACAGACTTTCTCCTTTAAAATGTCTCTATATGAATCCACAGTCACTTGTGCTTGTGTGTAGACAGTCCTGAGTCCAACAGCTGAGCCTGTGTCAGTGTGGCTCCAGGGCTCCTCCTTTGCTCCTCCTTTGCTCCTCCTTTGCTCCTCCTTTGCTCCTCCTTTGCTCCAGCAGCAGTAGTTCTGATGGGGCTTGGTGCTCCTCCTTTGCTCCAGCAGCAGTAGTTCTGATGGGGCTTGGTGCTCCTCCTTTGCTCCAGCAGCAGTAGTTTCTGATGGGGCTTGGTGCTCCTCCTTTGCTCCAGCAGCAGTAGTTCTGATGGGGCTTGGTGCTCCTCCTTTGCTCCAGCAGCAGTAGTTCTGATGGGGCTTGGTGCTCCTCCTTTGCTCCAGCAGCAGTAGTTCTGATGGGGCTTGGTGCTCCTCCTTTGCTCCAGCAGCAGTAGTTTCTGATGGGCTTGGTGCTCACAGGGGCTGAGACATGTGGCTCTGTGTTTCAGGAGCTTGTTCACAGCCTCTGTCCTTTTGCCAGTGTTTTGTGTGATATCTGTTGTTGTTCTAGTGATGAGGAGGACTTTGCAGCAGAGGCACAGCTCAGAGGAGAACAGGGGATTGGTTTAAATCCACTGTCTCCAGAAGAAGAATGAAGATCACTGTTGTACATGTTTGAGCTGAAACATGAGTGCAGTTACACACACAGCTCCAGACTGGACTCTTCAGGATCTGCTTCTGGAGTCAGTCGTGGACACAGCTGTGGACCTCACAGTCTGAGTCTCTCACACAACAATATATCTTCTATGTGAGGCTCCTGGGACCATTTTATACATTTAAATAAGTGTCTGTTTTCAAATGGAGTAAAATCAACACTTACACTTTCTGAGTCCTGGTGTTAACCTCTGAGCTCCAGCATAGTCCAGTCTGAAACACACGACATCAGACTGAAACACACGACATCAGACTGAAACACGCGACATCAGACTGAAACACATGACATCAGACTGAAACACACGACATCAGACTGAAACCCGCGACATCGGACTGAAACACACGACATCACACTGAAACACACGACATCAGACTGAAACACACGACATCAGACTGAAACACACGACATCAGACTGAAACACACGACATCAGACTGAAACACACGACATCAGACTGAAACACACGACATCAGACTGAACACGTGACATCAGACTGAAACACACGACATCAGACTGAAACACACCACATCAGACTGAAACACACCACATCAGACTGAAACACGCGACATCAGACTGAAACACACGACATCAGACTGAAACACGTGACATCAGACTGAAACACACGACATCAGACTGAAACACACCACATCAGACTGAAACACACCACATCAGACTGAAACACGCGACATCAGACTGAAACACGCGACATCAGACAGAAACACACGACATCAGACTGAAACACACGACATCAGACTGAAACACGCGACATCAGACTGAAACACACGACATCAGATTGAAACAAGCGACATCAGACTGAAACACACCACATCAGACTGAAACACACCACATCAGACTGAAACACACGACATCAGATTGAAACAAGCGACATCAGACTGAAACACACCACATCAGACTGAAACACACCACATCAGACTGAAACACACGACATCAGATTGAAACACGCGACATCAGACTGAAACACACCACATCAGACTGAAACACATGACATCAGACTGAAACACACGACATCAGACAGAAACACACCACATCAGACTGAAACACGCGACATCAGACTGAAACACACCACATCAGACTGAAACACACCACATCAGACTGAAACACACGACATCAGACTGAAACACACGACATCAGACTGAAACACACGACATCAGACTGAAACACACCACATCAGACTGAAACACACCACATCAGACTGAAACACACGACATCAGATTGAAACACGCGACATCAGACTGAAACACACCACATCAGACTGAAACACATGACATCAGACTGAAAACACACGACATCAGACAGAAACACACCACATCAGACTGAAACACGCGACATCAGACTGAAACACGTGACATCAGACTGAAACACGCGACATCAGACTGAAACACACGACATCAGACTGAAACACACGACATCAGACTGAAACACGCGACATCAGACTGAAACACACCACATCAGACTGAAACACGTGACATCAGACTGAAACACTCGACATCAGACTGAAACACGCGACATCAGACTGAAACACGCGACATCAGACTGAAACACGCGACATCAGACTGAAACACGCGACATCAGACTGAAACACACGACATCAGACTGAAACACGCGACATCAGACTGAAACACGCGACAACAGACTGAAACACGCGACATCAGACTGAAACACGCGACATCAGACTGAAACACGCGACATCAGACTGAAACACACCACATCAGACTGAAACACACCACATCAGACTGAAACACGCGACATCAGACTGAAACACGCGACATCAGACAGAAACACACGACATCAGACTGAAACACACGACATCAGACTGAAACACGCGACATCAGACTGAAAACACACGACATCAGATTGAAAACAAGCGACATCAGACTGAAACACACCACATCAGACTGAAACACACCACATCAGACTGAAACACACGACATCAGATTGAAACACGCGACATCAGACTGAAACACACCACATCAGACTGAAACACACCACATCAGACTGAAACACACGACATCAGACAGAAACACACCACATCAGACTGAAACACGCGACATCAGACTGAAAACACGTGACATCAGACTGAAACACACGCGACATCAGACTGAAACACACACGACATCAGACTGAAACACACGACATCAGACTGAAACACGCGACATCAGACTGAAAACACACCACATCAGACTGAAACACGTGACATCAGACTGAAACACACGACATCAGACTGAAACACGCGACATCAGACTGAAACACGCGACATCAGACTGAAAACACGACACAGACTGAAACACACGACATCAGACTTAAACACACGACATCAGACTGAAAACACACGACATCAGACTGAAACACACGACATCAGACTGAAACACACGACATCAGACTGAAACACGCGACATCAGACTGAAAACACGCGACATCAGACTGAAACACACGACATCAGACTGAAACACACGACATCAGACTTAAACACACGACATCAGACTGAAACACGCGACATCAGACAGAAACACACGACATCAGACTGAAACACGCGACATCAGACTGAAACACGCGACATCAGACTGAAACACACGACATCAGACTGAAACACACGACATCAGACTGAAACACGCGACATCAGACTGAAACACACGACATCAGACTGAAACACGCGACATCAGACAGAAACACACGACATCAGACTGAAACACGCGACATCAGACTGAAACACGCGACATCAGACTGAAACACACATACTAGTCTCATACACACACACATTAGGGGGCGGGCCCTCTGTGTAGGGACCAGGTCTAAACCCAAGATCCAGGACTCAGCCCAACCCCATCTAGCTCTGGTACTGTCCTCACACCTCTGTCTATAAGGCTCAACAGAGGAAATATACAGGTATAAATACAAATACTACAAATACTACCACAAATATTCAGGTTTGTTCACCTTAGTTCATTTGACCTGAAAGAGAAAACATTGAACTTTTGACAGTTTTTGATTCTTGTGAGTCGGAGTAATCACAGAAATATGAACCATAAACCAGGTCCAACATCTGGACCAATGCAGATGGAGCTGGGAGTGGCCTGAGGGTTGGTGGTTCCTCTGCCTTTGTGCCTAATGGCCTCACCTCCAGTGTGCTGCTGTGTGTGTGGTTCTGCCTTTGACAGACAGCAGGGGGCGGTCTCACCTGACAGACAGCAGGGGGCGCTGGTCCTGTAGAGCGGTCAGGAGCTCTGCTGAGGGTCCTGGATGGTTGTAGCTCAGGTCTAACTCTCTCAGGTGTGGGAGGGGGCGGAGCTCAGAGCTGAGGCCAGAGCAGCAGCCCCGCCCCTCTGTGAGACCAGACATCCAGACAGCCTAAAGACACAGCATTACACTCATGTGGACACAAGGGGGCAGAGTGCATCATGGGAGCTCCTCACCTGAGAGTCTCCAGTCTGCAGGGGGCGCTCTTCAGCCCAGAACACAGCAGCTCCACTCCTGAGTCCTGGAGGTCGTTTTTACTCAGATCCAGGTGTGTGAGACTGGAGGAGCTGAGGACTGAGGCCAGAGGCCCACAGCTGTGAGGGGACAGTCCACAGAGGGACAGACTGAGGAGACAGAGGGACATTAGAGACTAGAACCACCACACAAGAGTTTAAGTCTCAGTCTATGTGGGCCGGTGCTGGGCTTGTTTGACTCCAGACGTGAGAGATGTGAGAGGGGTGTGGCTGAAGGGAGCTCCGCCCCCTCACATCTGTCCCATCTGACACAGAGAGACTCTGTGTCTCTGTGAGGAGCGGTCAGGGGCCCACACTTCCTGTGCAGTGAGTCGTTTGTTTCAGTTTTGTTTCATCGTGGGGGACAAAGCACCATTACTGTTAATTCTCGTGGCCCTTTCAAACAAAAACCTTCTGCTCTGACAAACTGCAGAATGGGACTTAGTGTGAAAATGTTTAAAATGACAAAGCACTAACTCTGAACAAAACCCCAAAACCTGACCTGTCCAGAGCATCAGAGAGTTCATTTAAATTTTAATCATAAATGATCTATGTACATTTAAATTATTGTCAGTGACCTTTTGCAGCATTTGAATTTTGAATGCGTGTGTATGTTTATGGATGTATGTATGTGTGTTTGTATGTGTATTTATATGTGTATAGGTAATATATGGATATAGGTTATGTATATGTATGTATATGTTATATGTATGTGTTACGACCCCAAAAGGATCCAACATATTTACAAAGACACAGGAAAACAAATAAGGGTTCAACATGTGTTTCTTGTTTGTTTAGAGGCTTCAGTCTTTCCTTTTTTTAAAAAGAGGAAAACAGGTGATGGAAAAACAAAAAAACCCTTATTAAACTCTGTGCCCAACCAAAGAAACAAAGTAACAAAGAAAAGGGACCGTGGTGGGCCGGCCAACGTAAAATAAGGTCGTTGCGCTGGACAGGCCGACTCTACACTGAGCCGTAGGAGCTGCCAGCGCACCGCTATCCCCACCCTAACAAAAAACAAGACCCATAACTCTTCCTACAGAAAATAAAGAACGAAAATCAAGACGTCCGGACCCACCAGGCCAAACAAAAGCTAAGCTAACCAAAAAAGAGCTAAGTTACCCCAGCATGGAGGCTGCAGGGAGCAGCGCTGGAGCAGAACGTGCCAGTGGCGGAGACCGGCGAGCAGCGGAGCAAACACCAAAAAAACCTACTGAAAGTTTATATCACAAAGAATAGGAAATTTAAACTAACAAAAATATACAAGGAAAAACTAGGATATACTTCCTGTGATTTAAACTAGAAAAAAGAACTAGATAATTAAGACATAAAGGGGAAAAAAGTGCCTAAACCTAACAGTATGTGTGTATATATGTGTGTATATATGTATGTATATATGTGTATATGTATGTGTGTATATATGTGTGTATATATGTGTAAATGTATGTGTGTATATATGTGTGTATATATGTGTGTATATATGTGTGTATATATGTCTGTATGTATGTGTGTATATATGTGTGTATATATGTCTGTATATATGTGTGTATATATGTGTGTATATATGTGTGTATATATGGTATATAGATGTGTGTATATATGTGTGTATATATGTGTGTATATATGTGTGTATATATGTGTGTATATATGTGTGTATATATGTGTGTATATATGGTATATATATGTGTGTATATATGTGTGTATATATGTCTGTATATATGTGTGTATGTATGTGTGCATGTTTATGTTTATGTATACACCTTTTTTTTCAACTGAATAGGAAGCTTAATCAAAGCATTGAACTCATGTGAAGACAGGGGTGGGACTTAATAAGTTTTCTTCTTCCCACTCCTTTTAGAGCTTATATATGGATCAATTTGTGAAATGTGAAATGAAAAAAAAAAAAAAATAAAAGCATTGAACTGGACATTTTACTTGAAGTAAATAATTGAACATAGAAACTGTACAGGCCTGTTGTTTGATGCAGAGTTTTAAGTATAGATGAGATCTCACCAACTTAAGTAAATATAATCCTCGGGGACAAACCCTCCAGCCCTCTACACATTTACATCATTTGTGTCGGCCACGCTGAAAAAGAGGACTGGAGGATTATTAATGGGCTGTTGCATTTCAAGTTCTCCCCGTAGATTTCAGAGCCCCACTCCGCCCCTGAATTTAACCCAAAATGAGACTAATAAAAAGTCCCATATCTTCATGTTACTTTTATCAAATGTTGTTTTCCAATGCGACTACCAACAGGTTATGTAATAATAGTGAATAATATTAACCCCTCTGACCTGAGCTGGTCCAGTTTACAGTGAGGACTCTTCAGACCAACAGACAACATCTCCAGCCCTGAGTCCTTCAAGTCGTTGAGACTGAGATCCAGGACTCTCAGACTAGAGGACTGGGAGCTGAGGACTGAGGACAGAGCTTCACAGCTTCTCTCTGACAGGTCACAGCTGCTCAGTCTGGAGAGAGAAAACATTGTTTATGTAGAAGTTGAATCAAACCATCCTCTGTTAAACAAAGTTACTCACAGAGCTTTGTTGGAGGCCTTGACCACTGGCAGCAGCCTCAGGAGAGCCTCCTCTGAAGCACAGTATTTCTTCAGCTCAAACTGGTCCAGAACTTCTTCTGATGACAGTAAGATGAAGGCCAGAGCTGACCACTGAGCAGGAGACAGTCCACCTTCAGACAGACGTCCTGAACTCAGGTACTGTTGGATCTGCTCCACCAGAGAACGATCATTCAGTTCATTCAGACAGTGGAGCAGGTTGATGCTCCTCTCTGCAGACACATCCTCACTCAGCTTCTTCTTTGATGTACTCAGCTGTTTCCTGATTGGTCTGAGAGCTACTTCCTGTCTGTGTCATCAGACCTTGGAAAAGGCTCTGATTGGTCGAGAGTGAAAGACCCAGGAGGAAGCGGAGGAGCAGGTCCAGATGTCCATTTGGACTCTGCAAGGCCTGGTCCACAGCTGTCTGGTAAAACTGGTCTGGTTTACTGCCAAAAATATTAGTTGATGATGAAGTTTGTTTCTCTGAGAGCAGGTTGATCTTAGAGCTGATGAAGGTCTGATGGACATGAAGAGCAGCCAGAAACTCCTGCACACTCAGATGGATGAAGCAGTAGACCTTGTCCTGGTACAGGCCTCGCTCCTCTCTAAAGACCTGTGTGAACACTCCAGAGTACACTGAGGCCGCTGCAGCGTCCAGCCCAGACGTCCTCAGGTCACACTCGTAGAAGATCAGGTTTCCTTTCTGCAGCTGCTCAAAGGCCAGTTTTTCCCAGAGACTCCACCATCTTCCTGGTCTCTAGACTCCAGTGTGGGTCTGTCTCAGATCCTTCTTCATACTTGATGTTCCTGACTTTGGCCTGAACCACCAGGAAGTGGATGTACATCTGAGTCAGGGTCTTGGGCAGCTCTCCTCTCTCACTGCTTTTCAACACATGCTCCAGGACTGTGGCAGTGATCCAGCAGAAGATCGGCATGTAGCACATGATGTGGAGACTTCTGGACGTCTTGATGTGGGAGATAATCATGTCGGCCGGCCTCATCTCTGAACCTCTTCCTGAAGTACTGCTCCTTCTGTGGGTCGGTGAACCCTCTGACCTCTGTCACCATGGAGACGCACTCAGCAGGGATCTGATTGGCCGCCGCGGGTCGTGTGGTTATCCAGAGGCGAGCGAAGGGAAGCAGGCTCCCCCTGATGAGGTTTACCAGCAGCACGTGCAGTGAGGTGGGACTCTGTGGGGTCGGTCAGGGCCTTGGTTTTTGGTGAAGTCCAGAGGAAGTCTGCACTCGTCCAGACCGTCAAAGATGAAGAGCACCTGGAGGTCTTCAAAGCTGCAGAGTTCTGTTTGTGTTTGACTAAAGAAGTGATGAACAAGTGTCACCAAGCTGAAGCTTCTCTCCTTCAGCACATTGAGTGCTCTGAAAGTGAACGGGAACAGCAGCTGTATGTCCTGGTTGGCTTTGCCTTCAGCCCAGTCCAGACTGAACTTCTGAGTGAGCACTGTTTTCCCGATGCCAGCCACTCCCTTTGTCAGCACTGTTCTGATTGGTCCATGTGTGTGAGCTGGGCCTTTAAACATGTCTTCACATGTGATGACTGTCTCTGCTGGGTCTGGTTTCCTGGAGGCTGTTTCCATGTGTCTGACCTCATGTTCCTGGTTGACCTCTGAAGACCCTCCCTCTGTGATGTAGAGCTCTGTGTAGATCTGATTCAGAAAGGTGTGGGGTTTCCTGCTTTAGCGATGCCCTCAAACACACACTCAAACTTCTGCTGCAGGTTAGACTTCAGTTTACGCTGACAAACTCCAGAATAACTCCCTGAATGAAGACAACAGATACAGGCCTGAGCCTCAGAGAATATAAAACGACTGTGAGAACCTTGTTAAATGTGTTAAATGGTCCTACTGCTCCACAGACGCTCAGCCAGCTCCTTCTGCTTCATCCTCCTCAGGAAGTTCAGTGTGATCTTCAGAACAGCCTCACTGCTGCTCCTCTGCTCTTCATCCTCATCCTTCAGAGGCTTCAAGCATTCTGGGTAATCTGTACTCAGAACCTTGTGGAGCTTCTTCAGCTCCTTCTGGACAAAAGTGAAGATGTCCTCCTCCAGAAGCTGAACAGACACATTATAAACAACACAAATGCAGTCAGTGTCAGATCTGTGTGGAACAAGTTCTCATCCATCTGAACATTTACAAACTTTAGTGACAGACCTTAAATATGGAGTCCAGCTGTGTCTGATGGTGCTGACCACTGGAGACCTCTGGACCCTGCTGCTCCACTCTGTGAGAGAGACTCATGAAACACTTATGTTCATTTCAACTGTTTGATTCAACACTTGTGTAAACTCACGACTCTGTGGCAAACTTAAGTGGATGTCTCATAGACCTGTCACTCCTGAGGGACTCACAGATGGGACCAGGTTCAGACGGAGGATGTTTCTGGTGGATCCTGAGACACAGAAGAAAACACACTTCAGTCACAGTGACTCTTCTTAACACTTGTGTTCACCTCACTCCAGAATCTATCATCACAGACAATGTGTTTTGGTTCAGTCTGAGGTTTAATTTTCACAAAGTCAAACACAAACAACTATAAACACTGTTGTTATAAAGTCATTAAGATTGTCCAGACTGTTTACCATAGTGTTACCGGGAGTATACTGTAGGGGGCGCTGCAGTCACATTCTGTTCTCCACGACATACAGTCTGTACCCCACATGTTCTGGTCCACTGATAATAAATGTCTTGTACATTACAAATGGACTGTTTATTGTGAACATCCACATGTCAGAAGTGGAAACATCACAAAGACTGAACATGAAAAGAGATGGAGCCATGAAAAATAAAGAAAGAAAACACCTGTGTCACACAACTTTAGTCCTGGTTAGTCCTGGTTTAGTCCTGGTTTAGTCCTGGTCTCCTGCTGGTCCAGAGTCAGGACTAAACCTGGTGAATCAGTGTTTGAGTTTTGTTCAGTTTAAACCTGGAACATTCTTCCTGAAGATGTGACACAGACTCGACTTTGACGATGTTTAAATCCAGACTCAAACGGTTCTGTTTATCTGTGCATATATGATTATTTATGTTTGTTTTATTGTGAGTTTAATGTCTTTCTTTTTCTGTAAAGCTCTTTAAATGACTTTGTGGATAAATTGTGTTATAATAAACTTGTCTCTTTTTCTGGACCGTGGCAGTTTTATCTGATTTATTAGTCAGTAACTTTCTTTCTTTCCTGACAGAAGTTTGTCGACTGTTGGCTCTTTAAGTCCATTTTAATCCAGTTTCAGATCAAAAGTGTCTCTGTTGGAGAAACACAGTCGTTAAAGGCCTGTGACTTGAGCAGGTCCAGTGGGTGATGGGTCTGGACTAGGATCTCATAGAAGGACTTTTGTAGGACACAAGACATAAGTGTGTTGCATTTCCTGCTGCTGAGACGAGCATGAAAGTTCCTCCTCACAGTCACAGAGTCATCTGCAGCTCTTACACTTATGTTGAGTTTAATACAAAACAACTCGTCCATATCATTCTAAAAAGGCTGTGAACATAAAGTCCTGACATTATGAGGTGAGTCTGACTTACTCTGGACCATCTTCTCTTTTAAAGTTAATCCCTCGTTCCATAGAGTCATAACTCTTGACTGAGGCCCTGGCCCCAGGAGCAGGTCTGTGGACACAGATGGAGCAGTGGCTTTAGTCTGAGCTCATGGAGAACAGTGGTGGAGTGTTAGTGATCCTCTCTTACCTGTGAGCTTTTATAGAGGGAGGGGCTCCGTACTCTCTGGTCTCTCTCTGATCCATGCTCAGTCCAGGGTCATGTGATCTCAGACCCTCAGGAGGAGCCGACGCATGAAGCCCACTGCAAAAAGTCCACTCCAAATCAGACATGTGTAAACATGTAAATCCAGACAGAACTTTGTACGACACAAGAAAACCTCACAACTAAATACACCAGAAATAAAGAGAAATAAAAAGACCACTTCAAATGTAATAAAATAGTAAATAATAGAAATGAAAAAGCCACAGAATGAAACAAAAGACACGACCAAAACCAAAGAGAGTCTCATTTTAGTTAAATCCACAGCCCAAAAGTCCAAATCAAAGTCATTTAAAACCATTAAAAACACAATTATGTTTATTCAACAACAAAGTCTATAACCAGGAAATGAACAGGAAATAAACCAGGATGAACCAGATCTGAACTAAATCAGTATTACTAAACCAGGACTAAACCAGGACTAAACCAGGTCTAAACCAGGACTAAACCAGGACTAAACCAGGACTAAACCAGGACTAAACCAGGACTAAACTCAGTGTTAAATAGAATCAAACTAGTCAAACCTGAGCAGATCCGAAGAGTCCAAAGTGTCTCAGAGAAAAGTGCGTACCTGAAGTGGTTTGGGAGCATTCTACCTGTAGTGACTCAGAGCTGCTCCTCTATTGGCTGCAGTCCAGGTGGGCGGGGCTCCTCACTCGGTGAGTGACAGGAGGCTGCCCCTGAGCTCTGTGTCTGTGTCGGCCTCATTTAGTCTGACTCAGCTGAAATGAGCCAGTAGGACACAAATATGGAGGAGAGGAATGCTCCGGTTCTGATCAGGACTAAACCAGGACTAAAGACAAACTCTCCATGATCTGTTCACTATTTACACCCCTGTTATCTACAACTGGGGCCAGTCCAACACTGACACTTGAAACTACTGCATTTATACTTCATGTTCTGTGTAATAGGACCAGTGACTGTTCCACTGTTGATTCTGTAACTTTCTGTCGGTTAAATCAACAGTTTTGATCCGTCCTGTGAGGCCCTCTGCTGCTGAGATTTAGAACTGTACAAACTTTTAAACAGTGAATTGAATTAAAGTTATATTAACAGTGACTAACAGTGAATGTCCTGGAGGAAAACAACGTACAACAAGAACCACAGCAAACACAGCGCCACCTGCAGGACTCAGCAGAAGAAAACATGGGAGAGAAAGAAGAAGAAGCAGACGACACAGAGCACAGTGGGACTGAGACAACCACAAATAAATAAAACATCTAAAAGCTGTGAATCAAAGTGATGCAGAGGAAGCTCGGGGATCTCCTCTGTCTGTTCTTATCTTGAATTTTATGATGAAGCTCCATTGTAACAAATAAATAATAATAATAATCATCATAAATATCCCTCCATTTTCTTCCACTTTCTCCAGCTCTGAGTCGCAGAGGCAGCAGTCTGAGCAGGGACAGAACTTCTCTTTCCACACACACTTCCTCCAGCTCTTCCAGGGGGATCCCAGCCCAGAGACATCGTCCCTCCAGCGTGTCCTGCGTCTTCCCAGAAGAACTTGCCTCCTGTCTCCTTTGTTGTGAGGACATTTTCTACACAAATCATGTGTAAAGACAGTGTTTTTCCTTCTGCTGAAAGATGAAGTATCATGGACACTTTCCCCAGTGTTGAAATCCTCTGGAGGAGCCTGATGAGGAGAGACAGTGGGTTGTACTGGTGTGTGGATAAAGATTTGGTGGAGAATGTTTATGACACAGGATCCTAATGTTGACTGTAAAAGGTCAGACCTCGTATTAAGATGTGTCCTTTGGATTTGTGTTAACGTCAAGTCTCATTGTTTTTTTTAGATTGGCTCAGGCCTGACGTGGGCGGGCCGACAGGTGATAGGCCACGAGAGGCCCACAGGAGACAGGTGCAAGGGTTAACAGACTACTCTGTATCAGCTGAATTTAGTTCAGAAAATGGGGTCATTTAATTCATTTTAGATGTGGGAGCTTTCATTTATTGTACAAGCTGCTTTTTAACTCCACCATTTGAGGAGACGACAAACTAAACACACTGAACCAGGGACAACAGCCTGAACTGAACTCCACCCTCCATTTAAACATATTTAGAGAGACTTTACTGGGATGAGTGTAAAAGTGTCTCCCTCATATTAAAACATCTGCATTTATGACTAAAACAAGGTGGATGTAGTTCTCATGGTGACCACAAGAGGGCAGCACCTGTCTATGTGGTGCTGGACACTCCAATGTGACTCTTCTTTTTGGTTGGTGATGGGCTGCAGGTGAGTAGTGGGTGGTGCCAGACTCTCCACCCAGCTCCAGGCACAGACAGAGAAAGGAGAGAGGAGGCAGCACAAAATCACACGGGGAAAAAACTAATCCTGACATCTACAGTCAGTTCAGTTCATTTCAAGTACGGGATTGGAAAGGAAACTTTAGTGATTTGGCTCATTTTAGCTGCTTTAGCGACAACATACAAAGTCGTTCTTGCATCGTTCGCTTGAATATCTGATGGTAAAACACTCACCTGAACATGATGGCTGAGAGTTTCACCCTGGATGCAGTGTAAAGAGTTTTAGAGGTGGGTTAATCGTGACGACACCAGACCTCGCCACAGTGGAACAGAGGAGGACGTGACTGTGTGACCATGTGACTTGAAGTGTGGGAGTCGTTTATATGAACAGTCTACGGGGCAGAGCTGAAGCTGACCTGATACAATGAGACGGACCTCAAATACAGACCTCAGACGCAGGTTAGACGAGCTGCAGATTTTTAAAAGTTGTACCAAAATGACCACGTGACACTGCAAAATCCTACGAGTATCACCGAGATATCAAGAAAAAAAAAGGAAGTGCTTACGTCACAGTGGGCGTGTTCTGGTGGTGGTGAAAATGGCGGATATCAGAGCAATGACGTCTTGAATACAGGAGATTAAAGATTACTCAAACATGCACGAATCAGTCAAATACATCTTCAAGAGGGAAAATGAGAAGAAACGACTAGAACATGGTTAAAGCAGCTCTGAAAAGTACATTTCACAGAACTGGTCTGATTTAAAATATCAAACAATAGCTGTGCAAATTTAAACTCAGTAGTAAACCATAATAGTTTCAATTACAGCATCCCTCACTTCCCTTGTTCAACACCGGATTCGTTTTTTTTTTATAAATACATGTACAAATATGTGTATGAATACATTGTACAAATACATTTATAAATACATTTACACAGTGTTGTTCTTCTGACATATGTTATGGCCGATCTACTTTTCCACAGAGTCACAGGTTTAAACTCATCTCCTGTTATGAAACAAAGAGTGAAATAGTGAATCTGCAGGTTTAAAGTCGAGGCTGGAGTCTGTGTGTTAATTATGGACTGAGGACTGATTTATACCAAAATTAGAAAGAATTCATCTTTCTCTTTGAATATCAACAGACAAATATAACGTTACAGGTGATTTTTTCCCCACTGCCTTGTATTACATAACTTCAAGAAAATACACCTTGTTTCTCCAGTAGAAGAAGTCACGCGCGCGGTGCATGATGGATACAGAAGTGTACAGAGTCTGCTCGGATGCTTCACTCACGCCCGATCTCCATGGAAACACAGGAAACACAGGAAACACAGAAAAACAGGAAACACAGGAAACACAGGAAACACAGGAAAACACAGGAAACACAGGAAACACAGGAAACACAGGAAACACAGGAAACACAGGAACACAGGAAACACAGGAAACACAGGAAACACAGGAAACACAGGAGACACAGGAAACACAGGAAACACAGGAAACACAGGAAACACAGGAGACACAGGAAACACAGGAAACACAGGAAACACAGGAGACACAGGAGACACAGGAAACACAGGAAACACAGGAAACACAGGAAACACAGGACACACAGGAAACACAGGAAACACAGGAGACACAGGAAACACAGGAAACACAGGAAACACAGGAAACACAGGAAACACAGGAAACACAGGACACACAGGACACACAGGAAACACAGGAAACACAGGAAACACAGGACACATATGACACTGAGTTCATCGGTGCATGAAACGGGACAGGCCTCGTGTGTGGTCGAATCCCACAGTTTGGAGCGATGGTGACGGGTCCTTTATGGCCTTTTTCACCACTGCAGATCCACATCTCACCACTGCAGGGCGCCACAGTGCAGCACAATCAAAATCATCAGGTCAAGAAGTAGAACAAGTATTAAACTAAAAACTTCTGTGGGGTATTAAAGAGGAGGTATTTACTTCTATGTGTATTAAAGAGGAGGTATTTACTTCTATGTGTATTAAAGAGGAGGTATTTACTTCTGTGGGGTATTAAAGAGGAGGTATTTACTTCTATGGGGTATTAAAGAGGAGGTATTTACTTCTGTGGGGTATTAAAGAGGAGGTATTTACTTCTGTGGAGTATTAAAGAGGAGGTATTTACTTCTGTGGGGTATTAAAGAGGAGGTATTTACTTCTGTGGGGTATTAAAGAGGAGGTATTTACTTCTATGTGTATTAAAGAGGAGGTATTTACTTCTATGGGGTATTAAAGAGGAGGTATTTACTTCTGTGGGGTATTAAAGAGGAGGTATTTACTTCTGTGGGGTATTAAAGAGGAGGTATTTACTTCTGTGGGGTATTAAAGAGGAGGTATTTACTTCTATGGAGTATTAAAGAGGAGGTATTTACTTCTGTGGGGTATTAAAGAGGAGGTATTTACTTCTACGGGGTATTAAAGAGGAGGTATTTACTTCTATGGAGTATTAAAGAGGAGGTATTTACTTCTGTGGGGTATTAAAGAGGAGGTATTTCTGACGTTCTGAGTCGTCTCCTCCCTTTGCTCTTCACTCTAAGCCGCTCCCCCTTCAGAGCTTTATAACATTACTGTCCATGTGTATAAATTGTATTGTGTGATCACTAGATTATTCAAACATGCCTGGAAGAAATATACAAAAACTACTAATACTACGACTTCTACTACTGCAAATACTACTACTACTGCAACTATTAGTACTCATACTACAGAATACTATTATTACTCCTCCTGCTCCTCCTGGTTCCAGGCTGAGTATGAGTTAGTTTTGTGTTGTGTGTTTTGTGTTTCATGTTTTATGTTGTGTGTTGTGTGTGTTGTGTGTTGTGTTTTGCGTGTTGCGTGTTGTGTGGTCTGTGTTTTGTGTTGTGAGTGTTGTGTTGTGTGTTGTGAGTGTTGTGTTGTGTGTTTTGTGTTGTGTGTTGTGTGTGTTGTGTTTTGTATTGTGTGTGTTGTTTGTGTTTTATGTGTTGTGTTGTGTGTTGTTTGTTTTGCGGTCTATGTTGTGTGTGGTGTGTTGTGTGGTGTGTGTTGCGTTGTGTGTTGTGTTGTGTGGTCTGTGTTGTGTGTGTTGTGTGTTGAGTGTTGAGTGTTGTGTTGTGTGGTCTGTGTTGTGTGTTGTGTTGTGTGGTCTGTGTTGTGTGTGTTGTGTGTTGTTGTGTGTTATGTGTGTTGTGTTGTGTGTGTTGTGTTGTGTGTGTTGTGTGGTCTGTGTTGTGTGTGTTGTGTGTTGTGTTGTGTGTTGTGTTGTGTGGTGTGTGTTGTGTGGTGTGTGTTGCGTTGTGTGTTGTGTTGTGTGGTCTGTGGTCTGTGTTGTGTGTGTTGTGTGTTGAGTGTTGTGTGTTGTGTTGTGTTGTGTGTTGTGTGTGTTGTGTGTTTTGTTTTGTGTGGTCTGTGTTGTGTGTTGTGTTGTGTGTTGTGTGGTGTGTGTTGTGTGTTGTGTGTGTTGTGTTTTGTTTTGTGTGTTGTGTGTTGTGTGGTGTGTGTTGTGTGTTGTGTGTTGTGTTGTGTGTTGTGTGTTGTGTGGTGTGTGTTGTGTGTTGTGTGTGTTGTGTGATGTGTGTTGTGTTGTGTGTTTTGTGTTTTGTTTTGTGTGGTCTGTGTTGTGTGTGTTGTGTGTTGTGTTGTGTGTTGTGTTGTGTGGTTTTCTGTGGACTCTGTGGTTCTGAAGTGGTTTAGAGTCGGGGATAAATGTAGGTCACACGTGCAGAGAGTAAGAGATGGACAGATAAACGCTGCCGTTGTGTCATTGGGCAAGACACTTCACCCCGGTGTCTGTGTGCACTGTGTAAATGTGAGATTAAGTGTCTAGAAACACGTGACAAAGTGAGTGTGTTTGGTACATTCACTGTGGAGGCAGCTCTGATCCTCGTGTCGTTTGTCCCTCTGCCTCTGGGGGGCGCTGCGCACACGTCTGTGCTGTTATATACTTCCTGTTTTGGTGAAAATATTAGGAACAAAACCACTCAACTGTTTTTGGATTGAGACTTTTCAGCTGATGTCATGAACATTCTCTGGGAGTGTGACGCTAACTGAAAGCACTGTTCTGTCTGAGGCTCTGTTAGATTTTAATCTGAATTTTGTTTTAACATAATCTGACCAGAAAGAAGCTGATCCGTTAAACAAGTCGACCTGGGACGATACTGAAATTTTGTGTCACGATGACTATGGCCAAAACATTTGTGCTTAACGATTATGTCACGATAACGATTAAAGTTGCTGACAGTTTAAAAATGTTCTGGTTATGAATAATTATTATTTTAATGTCATGAATAAGTCCCACGTTTAAACAGCTTTTATATAATTGTACTTTGTTATCAGAGAAAACAACTACGATCTAGTGGAGAATATTATGAATAAACAGGGGCCCCTAAGACTCTGGGCCCCGAACAACAGACCCCTTTGCCCCCCTCTGTCGACTCCCCTGTAGTTATGTCACCAGAATGAGCAGAAAAACAACTTAACAGATTATAAAAAGTCCCACAAACATACTGTCGACTCTTTTCATCTCGATAAACTGTGTTATATGTTATAATTCCATCGCTATAAACAAGTTCTTCTCAAATAACTTCACAGTCACGAGCTAGGTAGCATTAGCATTAGCATTAGCATTAGCGTTCACCTTTTTGTGTAAAATCAGACTCTTAAACAGCACCATGAGCTCGGACTGATCACAGGAAAATGAAAACACTCTTTTTAAATCCAGTTTGTATTTTTCTGGAGTTTTCAGACGATCTTAAAACTCTTTTGTGTTTGCTAACGTGTGCGTTGTGTTACCGTGGTAACTGCTGAACATTCTGCTGTGGGAAAAGACGGAGTTTAAATCCGTCACCTGGACAGATCGTTGTAGCAGTGAAACGTCTTCATTTAAACTTCGTCTTTTGCTCTGGATCAGACCTGGACGACATGACACAGACTTTCTGCTGTAGAGCTGCATGTAACACCCCCCCAGAGCGACGTTACTGCACAGTATCATCATAGAGCAGGAGGAGAACTGTGAGTCCCTCAGACCAGGTTTGTTCCACTGAAAAAGAAAATAGTTTTACTCATCCAAATGTCTTTTTCAGCTCAGGTCTGAGACACCGTCTTTACATCAAACACAGACTGGACAAAAAGTCACTCACTTTAAGTTTATATTTACAGAACAATTCATCCACAAAGTCAAAGTGTTTAACACAAGACAGACATTAAAACCACACAAGTCAAAACATAAATGATCATCAGAAAAGTAACAAAGGAGAAAAGTGCAGAACAAAAACCTTTTAATGTCAAACCCTGATTCACCAGGATTAGTCCTGGTTTAGTCCTGGTTTAGTCCTGGTTTAGTCCTGGTTTAGTCCTGGTTTAGTCCTGGTTTAGTCCTGGTTTTGTGATAATGTCTGGTGTGGCGGTCCAACACGCACGACTCAGGAGGCAGTTTAACAGTGTTTATTCACAAAGTGGCAAATATATTTACAAGGTGCAGTGCAATAGAGTCTCTTTCTCTGTGGTGAGTATATCTACAGTGCAGGGTGGCAGAGTCTCTCTCTCTGGGGTCGGGGAACGAGATGACGAGCAGGGAGTGGTGAGTAGAACAGGATCCAGTGCACGTAGACAGACAAGTGAAGCACAGTACGATACCAGGTGAGGAGCAGGGTCGGGATGAGGCGAAGACAGGCTGACAGGCGAAACCGGAGGCAGGAGTCTGGAGACAAAGATATCTAAAGTGAGAGTGGTACAAAAACACCAGGGAGCATAAGTAACAGGAGCTAGGTAATCACGTTGGTACACGGACGTTCTGGCCCCGGGTAGCACTCTCCAGCTCTCTTTATCCCCCACGGCAGGTGATGGCAATCAGCCTGATGGGGGGCAGGTGCGCGTGGGAGTGGCTGGAGGCTCCGCCCGGCTCCGGAGTCAGCAGGTGCGGGAGGGGGGAGGAGACACAGGACACATAACAGGGCCACAGGAGACAAAACGAGACACAGAAACACGTGGACCATGACAGGTTTAGTCCTGAGTTCTGTTGTTTTTCTTTGATTTCTCCAAACGTCTCTGTTCAGGATCTTTCTGGATGTTTTTCTGGGATCATTTCTTCCTCGATGGTTCCTTTCTGTTCTTCCAGTTTTTAATAATGCGTTGGAAAGTTCTTAAACCAATTTTAGTCGTTTCTGCTTCTCCTGAGACGTTTTCTCTGCTCGTATCTGATGATTTGACTTTTTTCAAACATCTTTTCACCTGGTTGTTCATGAAATGAGAAGCGGCTCATTGCTCCAGTCGGGGTTAAATATCTTGTCGCTGATATTCGCTCGTGCAGTAATTGTCCAGCAGGAGGCTCGGACATGTGTGTTACTTAAATCCAGGTGATACAGCAGATATGGAAATATGTAGCACAGAAAATCTGAAATCACTTTTTTAAATTCAAATCCTCTGTGTTCACTCTTTGCTTCGTCCACAGAGCTGCCGAGTCTCAGTCACACTCTGAAGTTTGATGAAGTAAATATAAGTAAAAGTAAAGTTATTCAGACTTTTACAGCTTGAATCAGTGACAATCTACACTGTAAATAATAAAAGAAATAAAGAAGAAACAGAAATGAAAAAGTGTCCAAACTCCAGACCTCCAGTGTCTGAGGGTGAAGTTCACAGGGGCAGCCACAAGGAGGCAGTACAGGACAATACAGAAAATGCAAAGCTCTTACAAAAAAAAAAAAAAATCTCCTTTTTTTTTCCAGTTGACTTTTTTTTTTTTTTTTTTTTTACAGAAAGGTCATTATTATCAAGAAAAGAAATACAACATACATATTATAACAGAACAAACAGAATGTCAGGGGGGAGGCAAAGAGAAAAGAAAAACTTAATCGAGGGACTCAGATTGACCTCTGTGTGACCTCAGTGTGACCTCTGTGTGACCCCAGTGTGACCTCAGTGTGACCTCTGTGTGACCTCTGTGTGACCTCAGTGTGACCTCTGTGTGATCTCAGTGTGACCTCTGTGTGACCTCTGTGTGACCTCAATGTGACGTCAGTGTAACCTCTGTGTGACCTCAGTGTGACCTCAGTGTGACCTCAGTGTGACCTCTGTGTGACCCCAGTGTGACCTCTGTGTGACCTCTGTGTGACCTCAGTTTGACCTCTGTGTGACTTCAGTGTGACCTCAGTGTGACCTCAGTGTGACCTCTGTGTGACCTCTGTGTGACCTCAGTGTGACCTCTGTGTGACCTCAGTGGGACCTCAGTGTGACCTCAGTGTGACCTCAGTGGGACCTCTGTGTGACCTCTGTGTGACCTCTGTGTGACCTCTGTGTGACCTCTGTGTGACCTCAGTGTGACCTCTGTGTGACCTCAGTGGGACCTCAGTGTGACCTCAGTGTGACCTCATTGTGACCTCTGTGTGACCTCAGTGTGACCTCAGTGTGACCTCTGCGTGACCTCAGTGTGACCTCAGTGTGACCTCTGTGTGACCTCTGTGTGACCTGAGCACTGGGGGCTGTGAGTGCAGCTCAGGAGGAACTGTTTACATCTGTCTGTTCTGTGTTTCACCACCAGAGGGCGCAAACGTAAAACACAAAGGACAAACATTAAACACATAAATGAGGAAATGTGACACTCGTTCATTTAAAGAACATTTGACAGTGTGACAAAGTGAGGCCTTTGTCCCTTTTTAACACCATCATTTTGTTTGTTCACACGTCTGTTCATTTTCAATTATGTTTCAATATAAAACTGAACAGAACTCTCCCGGGTTTGTTTAGTTTTTCAGTCAGTTTAATCTTCACACTCACTCTTGTACTTTAAAGATATTTCATTTGGTTAAAAGCAGCTAATTAGTAGTGATGTTACGTCTGTGTCGAGGCTTTGAAGTGTGGTTCGAGTAATCAGTATAAATCCAGGTGACGTGTGGTTCGGAGCGTGGTTTGATCACGTGAGCGACGACGTTCGATCCTTCCTGAAGCACCGACCTCGTGACTGATTCTGTGTTTCGCTGGTTTGGCCTGAACCGTGTGTGAAATATAAGACACAGAGAAACACAAAGGAGTCGAGCCACGTCTTGTGTTTGGTTTTTATCTGCGAGAGTTTAAAAGATGGAACCAGTGACAAAAAGAAAGTTTTCCCTGTTTGGGAGAAGTTTGACTCGATCTCTCCAACAAGGTTTGTCTTATATAGTGATTATAAAATGAGGAGGAGCCACTGCAGGAGAAAGAAAAGAAATAAGTTTCCAGATGTTTCACACTGTCATGAACCTGTGACTCCAGCTTCATCTGGGCCTGTGAGACGAGTTTTTTCCAAAGCAGGAGAAATCGCCGTAGTGCTGAGTCTTTAGAGAAACTACTTTAAAAAAAAACAAAAAACTAATGAAAAATATTGGAGTTTAATTGTTTTAGTCAGAAGCACTACTACAATTAACAAGTGCACTTCTATTTCTAACCTAATTCCACACGCTCATTAACACAAATAATGAAAAATTATGGAAAAATAACTGACAGTGTATAAGAAATTGCTAATGCATTTAATACTTTTTTGTTAACGTGGACACAAACTTATCAAGACCAAGTTTCCCATCTGCAACATGAGTCTGTTGTATTTGATTTGCTTTGAATCAAAGTTCCATGTTTCTTGGGCCTGTGTGAGACATGTTAGACGTGGTCAGAACATGTAAGAGCAGGAGATCTACAGACTGTAATAATACTGATGTGTCCGTGATCGAGGACGTCATGGATTACATAGTTAAGCCATTAACTTACATCTGCTACAGTTCTTTTGTAACAGGGACATTTCCTGAGAAAATGAAACTGGCTAAAGTCCCCGATCTATAAAGATGGTGATAAACAACACGTCACTAACTATCGGCCCATTTCATTATTGGATCAATTTTCAAAAATATTGGAAAAGTTGTTTGTTCAACATCTGGACAGTTTTTTATAAAAATCTAATATATTATGTGATCATCAGTGTGGATTTCGTAGTAACAGATCCACGTTTCTAACAGTGACGGATTTTATAGAAAATGTGACATCGGCAGTTGATAATAAACAAAATACAAGTGGTATATTTATCGATCTGCGTAAAGTATTTGACACGATTGACCATAATTTAGTCTCACAGAAGTGTGAGTGTTATGGGGGGGGTTAATAGTTGGTTAAAAAGCTACTTCAACAATCGGCTTCAATATGTAGAAATAAATGGACCAGTATCACTTCATAAAGCTCTTTTGTGCGGAATCCCCCAAGGATCTGTTCTGGGGCCAAAATGATTTATCCTTTATTTGAATGACATTTGTAAAGTTTGTAGAATATTGAAGCTGGTTATTTTTGCAGACGACACAGATTTATATTGTTCAGGATTTGATGTTGATCAGTTAATTTCACAAGTTGAAACAGAGTTGAAACAATTTAAAAATGGTTTGATTTAAATAAGTTATCACTGAACGAGAAGAAGACAAAATTCATGATTTTTGGATCTCGTCAGGTAAATTCTGTAAAAATGTTTTGTAATGGAGTCGAGATAAAACGTGTTTATGAGACGAGGTTCTTGGAGAGATCATAGATCATCAGATCTGCTGGAAACATCATACACAGAACATCAGGAGTAAAATATCAAAAACTGTTGGTTTACTTTATAAAACCAAATCTGTATTGAATAAGAAATGCTTGAATATATTATATTCATCACTTGTGCTTCTGTATTTATCTTACTGTTTGGAAATTTGGGGAAATGCTGTGAAACAAATGTAGATCCTATAATTAAACGACAGAAAAGGACAAAAAGAATCATTAATGAAGCAGGATTCTGTCCGACTAATGAACTATTTATAAAATCAAACATATTCAAATTTACAGACATAGTTAAGTTAAAAATGTTGTCAATTCAGTTTTGTGTTGTGAATAAGGATTTTCCTGTAGGGGTCAGTCCTTCTTTAAATGAAGAAGCACTTACTATAATTTAAGAGATTTGCTTCGGTTTGAATCCAGTAAAATAAGAAATAATGTGACAAAGACGAGTCTGTTTGAGGAATAAGACTTTGGAACGATCTCACTGATGAATTTAAATTAATTAAAACTCTGTCTAAATAAAAAAAAATGAAAGCATGAATTCATTCATGCATATACTTTGTAGTTGGCCTATGAGCCAAGATATTGTGTTGAAGATATAGATTGTGTTACTGTTTGTGGAGTTGTGTGTTGTCAGGTGGGCTGACATAAGCAGCTTCAGCCTGATCCTTTTATGGTTGTAATTAATGAAGGAAATGTTTTTGTTTGTTTTTTTTTTTCAAAAAAGAAAAATGTAAACAACCAAAATAAAATGTTTTCATTCATTCAAATGGAGCAAAGGATCATGGTCTATGTAGTTCTTGTTTTTTTAGCTGTTGCTGCAATAAAACAAAGTATTTAAGTAAAGGATGTTATGATCCAGTTGTACTGACAGCCCCAGTTTTATTACGGAACATTTGATGAGACGATGTCGCAGTAGAGACACAGTGTGGAGGGACATGTTTCACTTTGATACTTGTGTCATTTTAAAGGAACAACTGCACAGAGAAAAATGTATTTACTAAAAACTTCATTTTTTTGAGGAGAAGCATCGAGTCGTCTCAAGTCACAGAGTCAAGTCCAAAGTCCCACCTCCACTTCCTGTATCACACGACGTCTCCATCTAGAATGTTTTCACCTAAATATGCAGGATTTGTGTGTTGAACATGTGTGAATGAAACAAACACAACTCCAGGAAACATAACTTCAGAAAACAGAGCAACATGGACCTTTAAAGATTCTCAAACATGTAAGAATCACTTCAAATCAGCCACAACTTCAGGGACTGAATGAGAAGAACAAACCACTATCACAGGCTTAAAAACACTTTGTATATTTTTAAAATCAGACCTATTCTGCAAATATACTTCTCAGAGTACTTTCTAGACATTACTTTACTCCTACTTGAGTACTTTTATTCTGTACAGCATATTACTTGAGTAAAACACTTTTAATTGAGTAATATATAGTACAGTGTAAAAGTACTTTTACTGAAATGAATAAGACTCTCTGTGTTAGACCTAGTCTGGTCCTGGTTTAGTCCTGGTTTAGACCTGGTTTAGACCTGGTTTAGACCTGGTTTAGTCCTGGTTTAGACCTGGTTTAGTCCTGGTTTAGACCAGGTTTAGTCCTGGTTTAGACCTGGTTTAGACTTGGTTTAGACCTGGTTTAGACCTGGTTTAGTCCTGGTTTAGTCCCGGTTCAGTCCCGGTTTAGTCCTGGTTTAGACCTGGTTTAGTCCTGGTTTAGTCCTGGTTTAGTCCTGGTTTAGACCTGGTTTAGTCCTGGTTTAGACCTGGTTTACTCCTGGTTTAGTCCTGGTTTAGACCTGGTTTAGACCTGGTTTAGTCCTGGTTTAGTCCTGGTTTAGTCCTGGTTTAGACCTGGTTTAGTCCTGGTTTAGACCTGGTTTACTCCTGGTTTAGTCCTGGTTTAGACCAGGTTTAGTCCTGGTTTAGTCCTGGTTTAGTCCTGGTTTAGTCCTGGTTCAGTCCAATTTTAGTCCTGGTTTAGTCCTGGTTTAGTCCTGGTTTAGTCCTGGTTTAGTCCTGGTTTAGTCCTGGTTTAGTCCTGGTTTAGACCTGGTTTAGTCCTGGTTTAGTTCTGGTTCAGTCCCGGTTCAGTCCCGGTTCAGTCCCGGTTCAGTCCCGGTTCAGTCCCGGTTTAGACCTGGTTTAGTCCTGGTTTAGTCCTGGTTTAGTCCTGGTTTAGACCTGGTTTAGTCCAGGTTTAGACCTGGTTTAGTCCTGGTTTAGTCCTGGTTTAATCATGGTTTAGTCCTGGTTTAGTCCTGGTTTAGTCCTGGTTTAGTCCTGGTTTAGACCTGGTTTAGTCCTGGTTTAGTCCTGGTTTAGTCCTGGTTTAGTCCTGGTTTAGTCCTGGTTTAGTCCTGGTTTAGTCCCGGTTTAGTCCCGGTTTAGTCCCGGTTTAGTCCCGGTTTAGTCCCGGTTTAGTCCCGATTTAGTCCTGGTTTAGTCCAGGTTTAGTCCTGGTTTAGACCTGGTTTAGTCCTGGTTTAGTCCTGGTTTAGTCCTGGTTTAGTCCTGGTTTAGTCCTGGTTTAGTCCTGGTTTAGTCCTGGTTTAGTCCTGGTTTAGTCCTGCTTTAGTCCAGGTTTTTGTCCTGGTTTAGTCCTGGTTTAGTCCTGCTTTAGTCCTGGTTTAGTCCTGGTTTAGTCCTGGTTTAGACCTGGTTTAGTCCTGGTTTAGTCCTGGTTTAGTCCTGGTTTAGTCCTGGTTTATACCTGGTTTAGTCCTGGTTTAGACCTGGTTTAGTCCTGGTTTAGTCCTGGTTTAGTCCTGGTTTAGTCCTGGTTTAGTCCTGGTTTAGACCTGGTTCAGTCCTGGTTTAGTCCTGGTTTAGACCTGGTTTAGTCCTGGTTTAGTCCTGGTTTAGTCCTGCTTTAGTCCAGGTTTAGTCCTGGTTTAGTCCTGGTTTAGTCCTGCTTTAGTCCTGGTTTAGTCCTGGTTTAGTCCTGGTTTAGACCTGGTTTAGTCCTGGTTTAGTCCTGGTTTAGTCCTGGTTTAGTCCTGGTTTAGTCCTGGTTTATACCTGGTTTAGTCCTGGTTTAGACCTGGTTTAGTCCTGGTTTAGTCCTGGTTTAGTCCTGGTTTAGTCCTGGTTTAGTCCTGGTTTAGACCTGGTTCAGTCCTGGTTTAGTCCTGGTTTAGACCTGGTTTAGTCCTGGTTTAGTCCTGGTTTAGTCCTGGTTTAGTCCTGAGCACAGGACACATTCTCGTACTTCCTGGTTCTGGATGTTCTGTGCATTAAAATCACCTGTAACTAAACCATCAAAGTGCAGACGACAGAAAGACATAGTCTCTCTCTCTCTTTCCCTCTCCCTCCCTCACTCTCTGTCTCTCTCTCCTCTCTCGCTCTCTCTCTCCCTCCCTCTCTCTCTCTCTGTCCTCTCTCTCCCTCACTCTCTCTCTCCTCTCCCCCTCTCTCTCTCCCCTCTCTCTCTCTCTCAGATTTGTGGATAAACGTGTGAACTGTCACGTCTCTAGTAAAGTACTTTTAATAGTACTTTTAATAGTACTTTTAATCGTACTTTTAATAGTACTTTTAATAGTACTTTTAATAGTACTTTTCTGACTTATCTCTCAGACTTTTGACTCTCCACAGATCTGACCTGTAACTTGACCTGTAGCATCACCTGATCATCTCCATGGAGACAGAGAATTTTGTACAAAAACACAATACTACAGGCTGCTGTACTTTTACTACTACTATTACTACTACTACTACTACTACTAACAAAGTAAAAGTAGAATATTTGTTCTGATAGTCTGAGACCTGCTGAAAAGGCTGAGGGTTTATTTTTAACACATTGATAATGTGAACAAACAAAAATATACAAAAAAACAAACAAACAAACAAACTTGAAGCTTTATTAGATCTGACACAAATACTTTTACTTTTTCCTCTTTCAGAACATTTTTAAACAGGTACTTTAATACTTTTACTTCAGATGATTTATTCATGTGATACAACGACTATTATTTCTATATGACTTTTGCAGTTTGTCTTTGAGGAAATAAAACATTAGAAAAGAAATCTCTGGTCAAATGACGTCAAAATATAATCAACATTTACAAAGTGATTTTTGTACAGATTTGACTGTTGTATTTTACACAGAGGAGGGTGAGTCTGTCACAGAGACACTGAGGAGTCAGACCAGAGCATAAACCCAGGGAACAGAGGCTGAGTGAAGGTGGTGTTGAAGGTGTGGAGGTGGGTCAGTTGGTCAGAGGAGACTGTGTAGAAGGACAGAGAGCCAGCAGGACAGTCCACAAACACTGAGACTGTCCCAGAAGAGGAGGAGCAGGACTGAGGGAGGGGGGTGTGTTTGTTATTATGATGAACATAGAAACCATCTTTAGAACAGGACAGACTCCAGGACTGATCATTGTGTCCAAACAAACTGTCATGACTGTTTCCTTTCCTTCTGATTCTTCTGTAAGACACTGATATATAAACCCTTCCTCTCCACTGGACCTCCCAGTAACAGCGACCAGTCAGACCAGTGGAACACAGGATCTGAGACCAGTAGTCAAATCTGTCCTGATGATCTGGATACAGCTGCTTCTCTGTCACATGTGTCACCTTCTTGTTGTTGTCAGACAGTTTGAGGTTTATCTGAGCTGTGTTTGGATCCAGAGTGAGATCACAGAAATCTGATGGAGAGAAGACACAACACAGCAGCAGTTAGTCCCATGTGAGACACACATTTAATTATAGTTTAATATGGAAAAATCTATTCATGAAAGATGGATTTAAAGTCAATTATTTATGATGAATGTGTGGAGTGAACGAATAATGACTTCAGTGTAGCGCTTTGAGAGGCTTTGATAGCGCATTACAAATGTAAGGCATTATTATTATTATTATTATTATTATTATTATTATTATTATTATTATTATTATTATTATTATTATTATCATTATTTCATTTCTGACTCATTGCAGTCTTGTATTTGGCTGATGTTTCTTTTGCATCAGCTCTATATTTCTTTAGTTTCAGAGCCTCACACACGTCTATTTCAGATGATTTTCAGTGTAAAACTTGAGTTTGTTGCTGCAGTGACAAAGTGCAGCTCCAGTCTCTGACGTCACTCCACACATTCCTACACTCCTCTGTCTCCATGACACAGACTTTCTCCTTTAAAATGTCTCTATATGAATCCACAGTCACTTGTGCTTGTGTGTAGACAGTCCTGAGTCCAACAGCTGAGCCTGTGTCAGTGTGGCTCCAGGGCTCCTCCTTTTGCTCCTCCTTTGCTCCTCCTTTTGCTCCAGCAGCAGTAGTTCTGATGGGGCTTGGTGCTCCTCCTTTGCTCCAGCAGCAGTAGTTCTGATGGGGCTTGGTGCTCCTCCTTTGCTCCAGCAGCAGTAGTTCTGATGGGGCTTGGTGCTCCTCCTTTGCTCCAGCAGCAGTAGTTCTGATGGGGCTTGGTGCTCACAGGGGCTGAGACATGTGGCTCTGTGTTTCAGGAGCTTGTTCACAGCTTCTGTCCTTTTGCCAGTGTTTGTGTGATATCTGTTGTTGTTCTAGTGATGAGGAGGACTGGCAGCAGAGGCACAGCTCAGAGGAGAACAGGGGATTGTGGTTTAAATCCACTGTCTCCAGAAGAAGAATGAAGATCACTGTTGTACATGTTTGAGCTGAAACATGAGTGCAGTTACACAGCTCCAGACTGGACTCTTCAGGATCTGCTTCTGGAGTCAGTCGTGGACACAGCTGTGGACCTCACAGTCTGAGTCTCTCACACACAACAAATATATCTTCTATGTGAGGCTCCTGGGACCATTTTATACATTTAAATAAGTGTCTGTTTCAAATGGAGTAAAATCAACACTTACACTTTTTGAGTCCTGGTGTCAACCTCTGAGCTCCAGCATAGTCCAGTCTGAAACACACGACATCAGACTGAAACACACGACATCAGACTGAAACACACGACATCAGACTGAAACACACGACATCAGACTGAAACACACGACATCAGACTGAAACATCAGAGTGAAACACACGACATCAGACTGAAACACACGACATCAGACTGAAACACACGACATCAGACTGAAACACACGACATCAGACTGAAACACACGACATCAGACTGAAAACATCAGAGTGAAACACACGACATCAGACTGAAAAACACACGACATCAGACTGAAACACACGACATCAGACTGAAACACACGACATCAGACTGAAACACACGACATCAGACTGAAAAACATCAGAGTGAAACACACGACATCAGACTGAAACACACGACATCAGACTGAAACACACGACATCAGACTGAAACACACGACATCAGACAAACAGGCACGACATCAGACTGAAAACACACCACATCAGACTGAAACACGCGACATCAGACTGAAACACACGACATCAGACTGAAACACACGACATCAGACTGAAAAACACACGACATCAGACTGAAACACACAACATCAGACTGAAACACACAACATCAGACTGAAACACACAACATCAGACTGAAAAACACGCGACATCAGACTGAAAACACACATCAGACTGAATCAGACTGAAACACACGACATCAGACTGAAACACACACGACATCAGACTGAAACACACCACATCAGACTGAAACACAACACATCAGACTGAAAACACACGACATCAGACTGAAACACGCGACATCAGACTGAAACACACGACATCAGACTGAAACACACCACATCAGACTGAAACACACACGACATCAGACTGAAACACGCGACATCAGACTGAAAAACACACGACATCAGACTGAAAAACACACCACATCAGACTGAAACACACGACATCAGACTGAAACATCAGAGTGAAACACACACGACATCAGACTGAAACACACCACATCAGACTGAAAAACACACCACATCAGACTGAAACACACGACATCAGACTGAACACACACATCAGACTGAAACACACGACATCAGACTGAAACACACGACATCAGACTGAAACACACGACATCAGACTGAAAACACACCACATCAGACTGAAACACACATACTAGTCTAAACACACACACATTAGGGGGCGGGGCCTCTGTGTAGGGGCGGGGCCTATGTGTAGGGGCGGGGCCTCTGTGTAGGGGGGCGGGGCCTCTGTGTAGGGGGCGGGGCCTCTGAGTAGGGGTGGGGCCTCTGTATAGGGGGCGGGGCCTATGTGAAGGGGCGGGGCCTCTGTGTAGGGGGCGGGGCCTGTTGTACAGACTGAGCGACAGAGACAAGTCTGAGCTCCATCTGAGTTTTTAAATGATCCACAAAGACCCAGGAATCAGTGAGAAACAGCCGCTAAAGTCTTCAAACCCAGAGTGGATCATAAATAAGTGAATATGTGCGCGGGGGAGTTAGCCATGGAGTTTTCAGCACTGTAACGTGTGGTAGTGGTCAGGCAGAGAGCGCTAGCTACAGCCATTAACATGTGCTCTCTGGGACAGAAGAAGAACAAGACTTGTAGATTTACTCTGATACTTGGTTTATTCCACATTTATAAACCAAACAATGCCAGGTCTCCACGGCAACAAGAATCAGACATGAAAGAGATGAGTCCGTTTTATACCTGTACCACACATTACTTGAGCTGTAGAGCCACAGGTGTGTGTCCATAACACAGCACTGAACAAGTGATGACCTGTGACCTTACAGTACATTACAAATAGAGAGGCGCCACCATATGGTGCTATCAGGTACTACAACACAAATACACTGGTAATACTGACTGTTACAGCACGTGTCAGAGATGTGGACTTTAAATACTACTAAAACACACAGATTTACTTCACAATAATCCAGGACTGGATCTACCAGAACTGAACCAGGACTAAACCAGGATCATAATGAGCAGAAAGGAGCAGCAGACACAGGACGAGCACAGGACTTAGGTGTATGTCTGTATATATCTCCTCATCCTCAAACACGTGCTCAGGTTAGAGACCCAGTCCCGTCAGAACCCCACCCTGAGTCCTGCACAGTGACCCTCAGATCCAGACTGAGAGACCAGGAGAAGGACCAGGTCTAAACCCAAGATCCAGGGCTCAGCCCAACCCATCTAGCTCTGGTACAGTCCTCACACCTCTGTCTATAAGGCTCAACAGGGGAAATATACAGGTATAAATACAACTACTATAAATACTACCACAATTATTCAGGTTTGTTCACCTTAGTTCATTTGAGCTGAAAGAGAAAACATTGAACTTTGTGACAGTTTTTGATTCTTGTGAGTCGGAGTAATCACAGAAATATGAACCATAAACCAGGTCCAACATCTGGACCAACCAAAGCAGATGGAGCTGGGAGTGGCCTGAGGGTTGGTGGTTTCTCTGCCTTTGTGCCTAATGGCCTCACCTCCAGTGTGCTGCTGTGTGTGTGGTTCTCTGCCTTTGACAGACAGCAGGGGGCGTTCTCACCTGACAGACAGCAGGGGGGCGCTGGTCCTGTAGAGCGGTCAGGAGCTCTGCTGAGGGTCCTGGATGGTTGTAGCTCAGGTCTAACTCTCTCAGGTGGGAGGGGGCGGAGCTCAGAGCTGAGGCCAGAGCAGCCCCGCCCCTCTGTGAGACCAGACATCCAGACAGCCTAAAGACACAGCATTACACTCATGTGGACACAAGGGGGCAGAGTGCATCATGGGAGCTCCTCACCTGAGAGTCTCCAGTCTGCAGGGGGCGCTCTTCAGTCCAGAACACAGCAGCTCCACTCCTGAGTCCTGGAGGTCGTTGTGACTGAGATCCAGGTGTGTGTGAGACTGGAGGAGCTGAGGACTGAGGCCAGAGGCCCACAGCTGTGAGGGGGACAGTCCACAGAGGGACAGACTGAGGAGACAGAGGGACATTAGAGACTAGAACCACCACACAAGAGTTTAAGTCTCAGTCTATGTGGGCCGGTGCTGGGCTTGTTTGACTCCAGACGTGAGAGATGTGAGAGGGGCGTGGCTGAAGGCAGCTCCGCCCCCTCACATCTGTCCCATCTGACACAGAGAGACTCTGTGGCTCTGTGAGGAGCGGTCAGGGGCCCACACTTCCTGTGCAGTGAGTCGTTTGTTTCAGTTTTGTTTCATCGTGGGGGACAAAGCACCATTACTGTTAATTCTCGTGGCCCTTTCAAAACAAAACCTTCTGCTCTGACAAACTGCAGAATGGGACTTAGTGTGAAAATGTTTTAAAATGACAAAGCACTAACTCTGAACAAAACCCCCAAAACTGACCTGTCCAGAGCATCAGAGAGTTCAGCTGATTTTTAGACATAAATGATGCATTGAACTGGACATTTTACTTGAAGTAAATAATTGAACATAGAAACTGTACAGGCCTGTTGTTTGATGCAGAGTTTTAAGTATAGATGAGATCTCACCAACTTAAGTAAATATAATCCTCGGGGGACAAACCCTCCAGCCCTCTACACATTTACATCATTTGTGTCGGCCACGCTGAAAAAGAGGACTGGAGGATTATTAATGGGCTGTTGCATTTCAAGTTCTCCCGTAGATTTCAGAGCCCCACTCCACCCCTGCATTTAACCCAAAATGAGACTAATAAAAAGTCCCATATCTTGATGTTAGTTTTATCAAATGTTGTTTTCCAAATGCGACTACCAGCAGGTTATGTAATAATAGTGAATAATATTAACCCCTCTGACCTGAGTGGTCCAGTTTACAGTGAGGACTCTTCAGACCAACAGACAACATCTCCAGCCCTGAGTCCTTCAAGTCGTTGAGACTGAGATCCAGGACTCTCAGACTAGAGGACTGGGAGCTGAGGACTGAGGACAGAGCTTCACAGCTTCTCTCTGACAGGTCACAGCTGCTCAGTCTGGAGAGAGAAAACATTGTTTATGTAGAAGTTGAATCAAACCATCCTCTGTTAAACAAAGTTACTCACAGAGCTTTGTTGGAGGCCTTGACCACTGGCAGCAGCCTCAGGAGAGCCTCCTCTGAAGCACAGTATTTCTTCAGCTCAAACTGCTCCAGAACTTCTTCTGATGACAGTAAGAGATGAAGGCCAGAGCTGACCACTGAGCAGGAGACAGTCACCTTCAGACAGACGTCCTGAACTCAGGTACTGTTGGATCTGCTCCACAGAGAACGATCATTCAGTTCATTCAGACAGTGGAGCAGGTTGATGCTCCTCTCTGCAGACACATCCTCACTCAGCTTCTTCTTGATGTACTCAACTGTTTCCTTTGGGTCTGGGAGCCACTTCCTGTCTGTTTCATCAGACCTTGTAGAAGGCTCTGATTGGTCGAGAGAGAAAGGCCCAGGAGGAAGCGGAGGAGCAGGTCCAGATGTCCATTTGGACTCTGCAAGGCCTGGTCCACAGCTGTCTGGTAAAACTGGACTGATTTACTGCCAAAAATATTTGTCCTTGTTTGTTTCTCTGAGAGCAGGTTGATCTTAGAGCTGATGAAGGTCTGATGGACATGAAGAGCAGCCAGAAACTCCTGCACACTCAGATGGATGAAGCAGTAGACCTTGTCCTGGTACAGGCCTGGCTCCTCTCTAAAGACCTGTGTGAACACTCCAGAGTACACTGAGGCGCTGCAGCGTCCAGCCCACACTCTCTCAGGTCACACTCGTAGAAGATCAGGTTTCCTTTCTGCAGCTGCTCAAAGGCCAGTTTTCCCAGAGACTCCACCATCTTCCTGGTCTCTGGACTCCAGTGTGGGTCTGTCTCAGATCCTTCTTCATACTTGATGTTCTTCACTTTGGCCTGAACCACCAGGAAGTGGATGTACATCTGAGTCAGGGTCTTGGGCAGCTCTCCTCTCTCTCTGCTTTTCAACACATGCTCCAGGACTGTGGCAGTGATCCAGCAGAAGATCGGCATGTAGCACATGATGTGGAGACTTCTGGACGTCTTGATGTGGGAGATAATTGTGTCGGCCTCGTCTCTGAACCTCTTCCTGAAGTACTGCTCCTTCTGTGGGTCGGTGAACCCTCTGACCTCTGTCACCATGGAGACACACTCAGCAGGGATCTGATTGGCCGCCGCGGGTCGTGTGGTTATCCAGAGGTGAGCGGAGGGAAGCAGGCTCCCCCTGATGAGGTTTACCAGCAGCACGTGCAGTGAGGTGGACTCTGTGGGGTCGGTCAGGGCCTTGGTTTTGGTGAAGTCCAGAGGAAGTCTGCACTCGTCCAGACCGTCAAAGATGAAGAGCACCTGGAGGTCTTCAAAGCTGCAGAGTTCTGTTTGTGTTTGACTAAAGAAGTGATGAACAAGTGTCACCAAGCTGAAGCTTCTCTCCTTCAGCACATTGAGTGCTCTTGAAAGTGAACGGGGAACAGCAGCTGTATGTCCTGGTTGGCTTTGCCTTCAGCCCAGTCCAGACTGAACTTCTGAGTGAGCACTGTTTTCCCGATGCCAGCCACTCCCTTTGTCAGCACTGTTCTGATTGGTCCATGTGTGTGAGCTGGGCCTTTAAACATGTCTTCACATGTGATGACTGTCTCTGCTGGGTCTGGTTTCCTGGAGGCTGTTTCCATGTGTCTGACCTCATGTTCCTGGTTGACCTCTGAAGGACCCTCCTCTGTGATGTAGAGCTCTGTGTAGATCTGATTCAGAAGGGTGGGGTTTCCTGCTTTAGCGATGCCCTCAAACACCACACTCAAACTTCTGCTGCAGGTTAGACTTCAGTTTACGTCGATAAAACTCCAGAATAACTCCCTGAATGAAGACAACAGACACAGGCCTGAGTCCAGAGAATATAAAACGACTGTGAGAACATTGTTAAAAATGTGTTAAATGGTCCTACTGCTCCTCAGACGCTCAGCCAGCTCCTTCTGCTTCATCCTCCTCAGGAAGTTCAGTGTGATCTTCAGAACGCCTCACTGCTGCTCCTCTGCTCTTCATCCTCATCCTCTCGGCTCTAAGCATTCTGGGTAATCTGTACTCAGACCCCCTTGTGGAGCTTCTTCAGCTCCTTCTGGACAAAAGTGAAGATGTCCTCCTCCAGAAGCTGAACAGACACATTTATAAACAACACAATGCAGTCAGTGTCAGATCTGTGTGGAACAAGTTCTCATCCATCTGAACATTTACAAACTTTAGTGACAGACCTTAAATAGGAGTCCAGCTGTGTCTGATGGTGCTGACCACTGGAGACCTCTGGACCCTGCTGCTCACACTCTGTGAGAGAGACTCATCAAAAACACTTATGTTCATTTTAACTGTTTTATATCAACCAATGGGTAACTCACGACTCTGTGGCAAAAATTATGTGGCTTGTCTTGGACCGTGTCACTCCATGAGGGACTCACGATGGGACCAGGTTCAGACGGAGGATGTTTTGGTGGATCCTGAGACACAGAGAAGAAAGAAAAACACACTTCAGTCACAGTGAACTTCTTAACACTTGTGTCACCTCACTCCAGAATCTATCATCACAGACAATGTGTTTTGGTTCAGTCTGAGTTAATGTTCACAAAAGTCAAACACAAAAAACACTATAAACACACTGTGTTATTGTGACGACGCTCTTAAGTAACATGGTCAGAAGTGGGAAACATCACCGAGACTGAAAGGAAACAGTCCATGAAGCACAGGAAAGGAAAACATCTGGTGTCGTGTGGTACACCCGCTGAGATGTCGTCTGTAGCAGGTTTAGTCTGTTTGTTTTAGTCCGGTTTTAGTCCCCCTGGTTCTAGTCACTGCTTTAGTCCTGCGTTAGTCCTGGTGTATAGTACGGGTTGTCAGGGTTTTTAGTCCTCAGTTATAGTCATGCTTTTAGTCCTGCCTTTAGTCCTGCTTAGTCCTGCTTTAGTCCTGGTTAGTCCTTCGTTTAGTCCTGGTTTATGTCCTTGTATCCTGCTGCGTCCCGACTCAGTGACTAAACAGGTGGGAATCAGTGTTGAGTTTTGTTTCAGTTTAAAACCTGGACATCTTCTGAAGAGGTGACACAGACTCGACTTGCCGATGTTTAAATCCAGACTCAACGGTTCTGT